>CAUYON010075748.1:0-13937 GCA_963573935.1 Arctocebus calabarensis
TCCCAAAACCAGAGATGTTGGTGTGGATGTGGAGAAAAGGGAACACTTCTACACTGCTGGTGGGAATGCACACTACTACGTTCCTTTTGGAAGGATGTTTGGAGAGTACTTAGAGATCTAAAAATAGACCTTCCATTCAACCCTATAATTTTTTTTGCTAGGCATATACCCAGAAGATCAAAAATCACACTATAACAAAGACAACAGAATGTTTATCATAGCCCAGTTCATAATTGCTAAGTCATGGAAGAAGCCCAAGTGCCCATCAACCCACGAATGGATTAATAAACTGTGGTACATGTACACCATGGAATATTATGTAGCCTTAAATAAAGATGGAGACTTTACCTCTTCGTGTTTACACGGATGGAGCTGGAACATATTCTTCTTAGCAAAGCATCTCAAGAATGGAAGTAAAAATATCCAATGTATTCAGCCCTACTATGAAGCTAATTTAAAGTTTTCATATGAAGGCTGTAACCCAACTATAGCACAAGAATATGGGAAGGGAGGGGAGTGAGGAGGTTGGTGTGGAGGGAGAGTAATAGGTGGGGCCACGCCTATGGTGCATCTTAGAGGGGTACAGGTGGAACTTAATAAATGAAGAATACAAATGTCTTCATACAATAACTAAGATAATGCCATGAGGGCTATGTTGAGCAGTTTGATGAAAACATCTCAGATTGCATATGAAACCAGCACATTGTGCCCCTTGATTGCACTAGTGTACGCAGGTATGCTTTAATATAAAAAAAATAAAAAGAGGATTATGGCGGCAATGAGAAAACACACCCAAATGACACCTGACTCCATAGAGGGTCAGATTATTTTAAAAGACAAATTTATCACTCAAGCAGCTCCAGACATTCAAAGGAAACTCCAGAAATTGGCTCTAGGCCCAGACCATAACCTGGAGAATCTTCTTAAAATGGTCACTATGGTCTTTTATAACTGAGACCTGGAGAGAAAGGAAGAAAAAGAGAGAAACAGAAAAGAATGACAGCTCTAGTGATGTCACTCCAACAAATGAGCAACTTTCAAGGGCAGAGGGAAACCAGAGGAGCTAAAAACAAGTGCTTCCAATGTGGTCAGACTGGCCACTTCACAAAAGACTGCCCCGCAGTACCACTGGCTGG
This sequence comes from Arctocebus calabarensis, assembly GCA_963573935.1. Lineage (NCBI taxonomy): Eukaryota > Metazoa > Chordata > Mammalia > Primates > Lorisidae > Arctocebus > Arctocebus calabarensis. The sequence continues at coordinate 1,137 of CAUYON010075748.1, forward strand.
GCAAGCCACCTGGCCCCTGTCTAGAATGCAAGGGTGACCACTGGAGGGTGGCTGGTCCCCAGAGGCAAAAGCCTCCTGGGACAGTGACTCCATCAGAGCCCAAACTGGACTGACAGTGCCTAGGGCAAATTCTCATGGCTCCAGCTTGTGTCATCACCCATCAAGAGCGTGAGGTTTGCCTTATAGTGGAACGCCAGGAGATAAAGTTTCTTTTGGACACTGGAGCAACCTTTTCTGTACTTCTCTCTAACCCTGGTCTTTTATCTCCCAAATCCATAACTATACAGGGGGTGTCTGGAAAGCCGGTTACCAAATTTTTCTCCTAGGCTTTAAGCTGCAATTAGGATGACTTGTTGTTCTCTCATGCCTCCCTAATCATGCCTGAAAGTCCTGCTCCCCTTTTGGGGAGAGACATACTAACTAAAATAGGAACTTTTTCCTCCTGGAGATCTAGTCATGATCAAAACTCTTCCGTCTAACTCACCTTCCCTAACCCCAACTTGGGAAGTCCCCTTTCCTGTTATCTTGTCATCTTCTACAGCTGTTAAAGTTATAGGAGTTAATTCCTGCATACATCATTCATGAGTAAAATCCTGGAACCCTCCATCTTTTATGGAGGCAGACAATGAAGATCGCCAACCACAGACCACCTACACTTGTGAGCCGAAAGAAAGTTTGAAGTTATTATTTAGGAAACAGCAAGAAAAATCCTAATATGGTTTTCTTTTAGCATCACTGAATAAGTGCTTCTGACTTGACGCTATTATACCTTTGCCTATTACTGATTATACTAATCAGATTTATGTTTTCCAGAAATGTCATCAAGTCACACACAATAAAGATGGTTCCAGTCCATGAACCCCTGTATCACTCTCCCTCCGGAGAAACCCTAATTGCCCCCTTCTATCATCAATGATTCAGCAGGAAGCAGTTAGATCGAGTCTTCACCCTTTTTCCCTAACAGCAGTTAGAGTTTCTACTCTGAGAGAGAATTGATGCAGGACAATTGGCGCCCTAGACAGCTCACCTCCTCCGTGGTGGTGTCCGTGCTAGGGCAGCCAGCTGAAGAACCAGCAGGCTGGATGACAGGCAAGGAGGGGGACCTCCACCCCCCACCGGAGGCTCCAATAGCCAAAAAGTCTGGACAACTGCCGAGGAGACACCTGTGCCTTGGTGTCTCTTTCACTTTACACTTAGGACTAAATGTGAAACCCCCATTTCCTATGCCTAGGTCAATTTCATGTGAATTTCCTAGGCCTCAATTCCGTGAATGGACTGAATCCATTCATTGATACATTCATTCATCTTGCCCCCAGTGGAAGGGACTGTATTCATTCATTTCCTGGCCAAGCAACCCATACTCATATAGATACCCTGAGACTAAAGGCCTGAAGGAGGAGACGGGGAAAGACCAGGAGAGAAACAGAGAGAGCATCTCTCTCCCCACTTGAGTTCTCTCCCTCTATCAGGAGCTTTAGTGTTTTCTGTATTCTTTTCTGTAAATAAATTCTGTCTTACCACTGGGGGGTGGGGCAATAATGTAATGAAGAATAATGAAATACATGTATTTAAAAAAAATTTTTTTTGCCTGTGGCTCAGCGAGTAGGGTGCTGACCCCATATACCGAGGGTGGCGGGTTCAAACCTGGCCCCTGCCAAACTGCATCAAAAAATAGCCAGACATTTTGGCGGGCGCCTGTGGTCCCAGCTACTCAGGAGGCTGAGACAGGAGAATCGCCTAAGCCCATGAGTTGGATGTTGCTGTGAGCTGTGACTCCATGGCACTCTACCGAGGGTGATAAAGTGAGACTCTGTCTCTCAAAAAAAAAAAAAATTTTTATTTTGCAGCACCACTTCCTCTGATTCCTCTCCTACTTTTCCCTAGCCACTGCTCGGCTTTCCATACCAACACCTTTTCCTCTGGGTAATTTTGATTTTCTCAGGAGTTTCTCAGTGGCCTTCTTCTTATTGTACATCTTCTCAACCACAGATAAACTCATTCAGTTATATCACTTTGCTTAATAATTACAGTAGGATTATTCAAAGTCTGTATATTCCAACTCAGATTTCTATCTCCAGGTATAAATGCCTATTATTCTATTATCTACTAAAAATATCCTACATAGACATGCCCATTCAACTCAACATGTATGTATAAAACTTATTATTTCTTGGTAATCTACTGTTCCTCTTTATTCACCTGAAAACTTCTTATTCTTCCTCATGCCCAGTTAAATGTCAGGCTGTTAATTTATGATCATTCTGTCTTTTTCATTTAGGCATTTAAGGTTATTGATTTTACCCCAAGGAATGCTATTTCTGAGTCCCATATATTATGATAGCTTGTGTCCCCTTGCTTTTTCCTTTTTTTTCTTATTTCATGATTATTTATTTTTAAAGAGGGCACAACACTAAGCTTTTGGTGCATTCTGCTATTGTACAAGCTCCAGATGCTGGCTCAGCAGCTGAAGGGCACTCTTTCATAGTATGTCTGAAAAGTGAACAAAAATCCATATGAAACAAATATTCAAATATTTTCTATAGGAAAACAGGTATTAAAAGTAACCCCATCTCCTAACCATCCAAATTGCTTCATCTGTGCCAAGCCTACTTTTACAAAAACATTTCAAAACTAGCAGTAATTCAGTTAAGTGGACCCCAGACTCCCTAATACCAGCTATGGAATTCTGTCTGACATTAATAATGGCTGAAGCACACACTGCCAGGTGACCTTTCATTTCACTTTCCCAAGCACAAGACACAGGCAGAATGCTGACATCCCTCTCTTCTAGTTCAGGTAGGATGTCAGGGTTCTGGATTTTTTGAGTTGCCATGTCAGTCCTGACATCACATAATAGACAGTAAGCCTCTGAGATCCATGAAAGTAGAAGCAGCAGCTACAGTGTAAACAGCCAGGTTTTCAAGGAGCATCCAGACACCCACATGCATTTCAGGCAGGTCACAGCTCTCAACAATCTGATCAAGGTCATCACATACTTGTCCCCATATGCTGGATGAATGTTACTTCTCATCTGATTTAGGACTCTTGTGCAGAAGAGGCTTTACATGCACATAATCATTAGGATTATGACAAATGACTCCTATACTCCATCATTCACATAACACAGACAGACTTATTAAGTGCACTCATCATCATCATCAGAGCCTATCTGTTCCTTTAACATGACTTTTTTTGTCTTCTGTATATATGCCTAGTAGAAGAATTACAGGATCAAATGGCACGTCTACTTCTAGATCCTTAAGTGTTCTCTAAACTTCTTTCCAAAAGGAATGTATTAGCTTGCATTCCCACCAGCACTGAAGAACTGTTCCCTTTACTCCACATCCATGCCAACATCTGTAGTTTTGGGATTTTGTGATGTAGGCTACTCTTACTAGAGTTAGATGATATCTGAAAGTGGTTTTTTTTTTTTTTTTTTGCAGTTTTTTGCTGGGACTGGGTTTGAACCCACCACCTCTAGCATTTGGGGCCGGCACCTTACTCTTTTGAGGCACAGGTGCTGCCCTGAATGTGGTTTTTATTTGCATTTCTCTAATGAGTAAAGAGATGAGCATTTGTTCATGTGTCTGTAGGCCATGCACCTGTCTTCTTCGAGAAGCTTCTGTTCAAATCTTACGGCTTTCACTGTGTTTTGCTATTTCTGCCTTTAGTCTGCATTCTCCCACACTCTTTAGAATTTCCAACACACACACCAACAGGAACTTTATACCCTGCACACAACCACATCCTTTTTACTTTTTATCTCAAACTTCTTATATGTCAACTCTCTTATACATTACGCATCTCATCTATTCTATTAAATGGCAATCAAAGGTCCCGCTTTCCTTGTGGAGTGTTCCCTTTGCTATATGAATTGTAATGGACAAACAAAGGTCTCACTTTTCTTGAGGCCCCGGCTAGTTGAATTGTGACGAACGGGGACTCTCCCCCCATTACAATGAGTGGAGACTCTAACTCCTGACCAGGCTGTTTTGATCACTATAGACTTGTAGTATAATCTGAAATCTGGCAATGTGATGCCTCCAGATTTGTTTTTATATCTAGGAATTGTATTTTCTGCTCAGTTGTTTTTCTTCTGGTTCCATATGAATTGAGGCACTATTTATTTTTTCAAGGTTTTGGAAGTATGACATTGATGCTTTGATGGGATTGCATTAAATCTATAGATTGCTTTGTTTAGCATGGACATTTTAACAATGTTTATTCTTCCCAGCCATGTGTATTTTATATTCTTCCATTTGTTGTCATCCTCTGCTATTTCCTTTCTCAAAGTCTTATAATTCTCTTTACAAAGATCATTCATGTCTTCTATTAGATATATTCCCAGGTATTTGATCACGTTTGGTGCTTTTATAGAAAGAATAAAGTCTTTGATTTTATTCATGGCTTAACAATTGTTGGCATATATGCAGGCTACTGATTTGTGGATATTGATTTTATGTCTCAAGACACTGCTATCTTCCTTGATACATTCTAAGAGCTTTGTAGTTGAGTCCCTGGAGTTTACAAGGTATAAGATCATGTGATATGCAAAGAGGGAGAGTTTGACCTCCTCTATCCCCATTCAAATTTCTTTTATCTCTTTCTCTTGCCTGATTGTGAACTTTTTCAACACTATGTTAAATAGCAATAGAGACAGGGGACATCCTTATCTGCTTCCATATTTGAGTGGAAATGCTTTTAGTCCATTCAGTATGAAATTGGATAAGGGGTTGCTGTAGATGGCCTCAATCAATTTCAGAAATGTTCATCTAAGCCCATTTTTCTGGAGTGTTTTTTACTTGAAAGGATACTGAATATTATCAAAAGTCTTTTCTGCATCAACTGAAAGAATTATATGATCTTTGCTTTTTATTCTATTTATGTGGTGTATTATATTAATAGATTTATGTATATTGATTCAACTTAGTATCTCTGGGATAAAATATGCCTGGTCATGGTGTATAACCTTTTTAACTTGTCATTGTATTCTTGTTAATATCTTGTTGGATGTATTTCCTCTGATATTCTTTAATGATATTGGTGTAAAGTTTGCTTTCTTCCCCCCCCCCCAGGTTCTTTCCTGGTTTGGGGATCAGAGTGATATTTTCTTCATAAAATTTGTTGGGGAAGAATTCCTTCCTTTTCCATATTTTTGAATAGTTTATGCATCATAGGAACTAGTTCTTCTTTGAAGGTTTGATAGAATTCTGATATGAAGCCATCTGGTCCAGAGCTTTTCCTTTATGGGAGATTTTTTATAAGTGATGTTATTTCAGTGCTTGATATTAATCCATTCAAGATTTCTAACTCTTTCTTGTAGAGGATTAAAAAATCATTCTTACTACAACAGCCCTCAATCTCATAAATCATCTGAGAAATACCTGAGAATAAGACAATCTTGTAGCAAACCTGGAAATCTCTTACCTTGGAGGCAAGCCACAAAGTAACTCCATAATCCTGGAGGAGCAAAGGTCAATCCTGTGGTAGTTAGTAAGGTTGATGATAAACAGCAAGCATTTTATGGCAGTTCATTGAAGAATTAGTGAAGGAAATTGCATGTAGACTTTTTGGAAATCATTTACTTGAGTACATAACTTTTTACCATCTTTTGTTCACCCATATGAGATTATTTTCTTGACCATGTAGCCCCTAAAACACATGGTCCCTGAGCATGCAGCCCCTGCATGTCTTTGCTTAGTAATCTTTCTGCCCATTATGTATCTCCTCAATAAAAGGACTCTGCAAGAAGTGCTCAGTGCTGTCCTGCACCTATGGTCAGCCTCACCTCTTGCAGCATGTACGTCAATCTGTGTCTCATGTGATCATTTATGCAGTTGTGACACCTTCTGTCTGAGTTTTGGATGGTAGTGTGCTACCAGATATTGATCCATCTCCTCTACATTTTCATATTTCTGGGAATAGATTTTTTTTGTAAAAATTGTTAAGAGTCTTTTGTATTTCTGTGATGTTTGTTATTTTCCCTTTATCATTTCTGATTGTAGTTATTAGCGATTTTATTTTTCTGTTTTTCATTAGTATAGCCAAGGTTCATCAATATTATTAATCTTCTCAAAGAACCAACATTTTGGCTACCATGTGGTTCCTATGTGTAAATCTCCTTGATAGCACAGTGTAAAAATCACCCTTCCTCCTTCTTTTCATCAAGGTCAATTATTCCCATCAAGATGATGATTCTACCTGTTCCACTTATAATATGATGGTATACCTTTAGGTTAGGAGTTGAGCAACCCTGCCAACTGAAAGTGAAGTATCAAAGGAATGGAAAAGCAAGCATCCAATGTACTCAATAGTAAACTAGTAGATGAACAACTACATGATCGCAGGAGAGAAAAGCACATTTAAATTCAAGAAGAATGAGGAGAGGGATAGTGGTAAGCTCTTGCCATTGGGGGACAATGTAGGGGTTTGTGGCACATCTCCTGATTGAAGGGCTCAACTGCCACTTGGACTTTACCTAACAAATGAAAGCAATGTAACCTAATCATATGTACCCTTATATTAGTATAAAAAATATGTTTTTTAAAAAATAAATCAATAAAAATACCCAAAAAGTTGTGTAGAGGGAAGCTGGAATTCTCTCAATTTAATATATGCATTCCTACCCCACATTTCCCTCGCCATGAGGTAGGAACACCCCTGGGATGCTTTGTTTCATGGGATTCCATGCTTGTGGATCCACCATTCTCTAAGGTCCACTTCTTGGATGAGCGATGGTCTACAAGTAGGAACTACAAACTATTTCATGGGATTCCATGCTTGTGGATCCACCATTCTCTAAGGTCCACTTCTTGGATGAGGGATGGTCTACAAGTAGGAAATACAAACTGATACATGGGGTAGGTGACTATGCTTGTGAGGACTATCTCCTTCTACCTTGCAAGTTTTTCCAAGGTAGAAGGAGATGTATGTGGACACCTTGCCACACAGGCCTTGTCCTTGGTCACCTCAAGAACAATTCCATCTGTGTGGACAGCTATTCTCTCTAATTCTCTACATAGATGCAGCAGCAGCTATGGGGGTCTTTGTCAGTGGGAGTGTCTGCCAATATGTCCAGATGTCATCTGCCCATCACACCATATGGTTACCAGTGGTGAAGGTTGGCAAAAGTTACTTGGCCAAATGAGTGCTTACCTGGCCTTGCATTGCCACCTGCTTGACATAGGACAAAATATTTTATAAGTCATGTCTACTTTTCTGTGTCCACCTATATACCTGTTCTTACTCCTCCAGTTCTTTCCCTTCAAGGAACTTGACCAGAGAGTATCACCACCTCAAGCCACTTCTTCTTCCTCACAATGTGGATGACCAGATGTGCCACTTATTCCTCCTCCCATTGCAGGTATATTTCTTACCCTCGACATTTTAATCATAAACCAGACAGTGGCTATAATGAAGCCATGGTCCATTTTTGGTCTCTACCCACAAACCAAACCAATCTCTCTAAAAACAAAGTTGTATATTTTTCTTCTCTGTCAGTTAGTAGTGTAGGACACCACCTTCCCTCTATAAGTCACAGGTTTAGGCTAAGGGAGTAGTGCTAGTGCAATTTAATAAATCTGGGATGCCTGGTTGTGCCAATTTCCTCACACTTCTGTTCCTATTCAGGTTTGATCTGAAAGGTAACATTTAAACCAAGGAAAAGTGATGAACCTATCTGACTTTATGACTTATCAGGTCCAATAAAACTATTCTTGCAATAAGAAGTTTAGGATATGAGGTCAGTAGGTGCACTATAGTCAAACATCCCATCTATCCATAACTCAGTAATAAACCAGAAGCCATTTTCTATGACACATACATATTCTCAGCAGAGGGCTGGTGGGGACATAGCCTTGTTCTAGAATCCTGGGGGCTGTATCATGATTCTCCTCCTAAGACTTTCTAATGACATTTAATACCATATGTCTTTGTGATAAATCATACCATCACCCCAAATTATAAGGGCATATCATGGGAGAAGGGGAAACAGTGCTGGCATGCAGCTTATTGATGTAGGCACTTCATGATGTTCTCTTTCTGAATTTTTCCCATAAATGGAGACATGCAGCAGCCAGCACATGATATGGAAATGATGGCTAGGTTCATAAAATTCAGGGATGAGTAACGTCACCCCACAATGTCAGTCATCCTGACTACCAAAGATGTTATTCAGGGGTTAGGGGAATTGAGAACAGACAAAAGGGGTGACAAATCACATATCCGTATGACCTAGAGATGACCTTCAGTAGAAGAAGCTTCACATTGGCCCCGCTGATTCTTCTCTAGGAAGTAGTAACCCCCATTGACCTCTCTTTCCTAAAGAAACGCCCAGGAAACCATGATTGTGTTGCTGTCTGAAGTGACATGCTGAATCCAGATGGATAAAGCTGTGGAGGGAGAGAGTGCTGTGCTGCATCTCCCACTAGTGCATCTCAGAATTTTGAGATTGTCCTTCGAGTCTTGGGCAGTATGGACATCTGATAGCTGTCAACTAAAGGAGACTGCTTCACTCTGGTCACAGCACTCAAATATCTGTCTGTGGGGAGCATTACTGATCAGTAGGCACCTGCATCCACCACTCTGTTGGTAGCAAGGTTGCCCCTGGGCTGCTGCCAGACACTGACTAAACATAGCAAGCTCCTTCCTGGTCCCCACAAAGACAATGATGTCCTGCCAGGGTAGTGACTCCTCTTCTTAGAATGAGACTATTGAAGGCCAGGCAGCAGTGTAACTTCATGGCTTAGGTCCCACCCTTTTGCCCTATCTCTGGAAGAACCATCCCTTTCAGAGTCAAGACTTCTAAATCTCACAGAGACCAGAAGTGCAAACTCTCTAAGTGGCTACCTAAGAGTAATATGAGGCAGAGACACTCAGCCCCCAGTGCTTGCTTTCTGCACCCACGTGTTCTGAATATTGGAGATACAGCACAGTATAACCTTTAATTTATTTACCATGCATATTACTTCCTTCACATTATTCAGCTGATATTTCCTATATATTCCAGTGCATGCCTTAATTATATTTATTATCCTTGAAATTAAACATGCTCATATATTTCCCAATAAAAACACTTTGAAAACATTCTCCAAAACTCCATACTTCCTTTAGAATATGTTTCATTTCTCTTTTCCCCTTCCCTGAAAAACTTTATAGTTAGTTCATATTTGCCCCTGTATTTCCTACACACTCATTCTTTACCAACTCCACCCAGGTTACACCGTCCTGTTCCTCTATTTAGTAGTAATAAATGCCCTAATATCAACAAAGTCTCCCACCAGGAAATGTCAAAGGTTATTTTCCTCTCCCAAATTTGGGAGTCCTTTTCAAATGAACAAAAATGTTATCCAATTTCTTGCCCATCAGAAAGAACCTCTTTGGAGTGAAATGATGATTGCCAGGGAATGGGGAAGGGGAAATAGAAAGATAATATCAAACTGTGGGGTTTTAGTGATGCCAAATAAATTAGTCCTAGAGACCTACTATATAGCTAGTGTCTCTAGCTAACAATAATACATCATATGCTAAAAATTGATCAAAAATGGGAATTTTATACGAAATGTTTTTCCATACATGAAAATAATAAAGAATTCTGGAGAAACTATATCAGATGATTGATGTGTCTTTAGCCTGATGGTGGTGATAGTTTCACAGATGTATCCTGATGCATTAAATATGTACAGTTTTATGTATTTCAATCATACATCTATAAATTGGTTAAAAGTTAAGGAACAACATTTAAGAAGAAAATACATCTTTGCCTCAGTAATACTGTGGACAGCAAGACATGTGAAAAATCTCAAACTTTCCTCATCTCTGCACATAACAGAGAGATGATGCCTGAGTGTGGTTGTGCATGGAAATTAAACTTTTATTAGGGTGAACCTTGTGAGTTTTCAATGAAACCAAGAAAAGAGTTTCTCCTTGGAGAAAATAAATCCAAGTTCCCTGACACAATCTCCCTTTACACCAAACTGACCAAAAAGTTGCATTCTGCTATCTGCTTTGTAACCCAAGGAAACTGAATTGTTTGCACAGTGAAGAGACAATGCAACAGTTCATTTAATGAGATTATTGCAAACAGTGTGAAAGAGAATGAACCAGAGTAGAAATGGTGGACAATGAGAGAAAAGATACAAGAGACAAGGTACAAGATACAAGATACAAGAGAATGAGAGAAAAGATACAAGAGGTCAGGAGGTCTGGAGCAGTCACAACTGCAGCCAACCCCAAAATATACAATCAACTTTATTTTATAGTATCTCAGCAGGGTTGTTTATGAAGAAGTAGCATAGGCAAAAAACATATTTTGGGGGGTGGTGCCTGTGGCTTAGTAAGTAGGGTACTGGCCCCAACCTGTGAGTGGTCAGTTCAAACCCAACCTAGCCAAAGTGCAACAACAACAACAAAAATTAGCTGGGCATTGTGGCGGGCACCTATAGTCCCAGCAACTCAGGAGGCTGAGGCAAGAGAATCACCTAAGCCCAAGAGCTGGAGATTGCTGTGAGCTGTGATGCCATGGCACTCTACCGAGGGTGACAAAATGAAACTCTTGTCTCTAAAAAAAAAAAAAAAAAAAAAAGACAAATATTTCTTGGTCTTACAATATAATTGGAAAATATAAATAATTTTATCAAGAACAATTCATTCTGTTAATGCTTTCTACTGTATAACATCATTAACATATGTTAAAGATAAGAAATACTAAAGGAAAGGTTGCATAGTTTTCTGCATAGTTCCTAAAAATAAACCAGGTAAAGAAAGAGATAAGTGACTTCTGACAGAAACATCTAAGAGGGAGAAAAATGTGTAGTTTTAAGAGAAGGAAAAACATGTTGACTCAGCAGGAGAAAAGAAGCTGGAGGTCATTCCCTGAACATTTCCTAGGCCGTGGGGGCCTTGCTGACTCACGGCCCACTCTTCATATGAGGTGCTCAAGGAATTCAACCCTCCAGAAATTAGAAATGTTAAACATGTCCCTGCTGCCCACAACCTGGAATCCTCTGATCCTAGCCCAAGAGAAAACCCAATTGGCCTTCTGAAGGCCAGATCGTAAAGAAGAGAAAGCTTCAGTGACACCATCAGAGACAGACAGTATGAGCAGGGGGACTGGTAGGGTGAGGAGGAAAGGAAAGTGGGTGCCAGGCTTTGCCTTTAGAGTGATGAAACAGAGACAGTTCTCTACTTGTTTAATGCGTGAGGGTAAAATCCACGAACTTTGAATGTAATTTACTTTCCACTGAGACTGGTGTTTTCCAGCTCTTGTTTGGTTTCCTTTTCTTTCTTGAATATATAATCTCCTTCCAGAATGAGTTAGAATTGGCTTTTCTTGAAAGGTACATTTTATGGGCACTCTTCACAGCTTCCCCACTGTCTCCTAAATATTGTAGGTCCCTGTTAGATCCCTATACCCAATCATTCATTCACTCACTTCTCATGGAAGACCTATTATGCACCAGGTATTGAATATTTTCTTCTTCATTTCACTGGAATTTCTAGTTTACTCAACTATCATTGCTGGTGGGTCTGACATACTGAAACAGTTCTATATTATTGTTGTCACCATCATTTTTTCACTCCAGTGTGCACAATATAATGCCAATAATGCATTTATTTCTGACAATTGGCACTCAAGCTGTTTTCCTTTGTCCAGATTGGTTTTCACCAATCTCTTTTAATGATGAGGGGAATGTTGAATCATTTGTATTGGATTAGTTTGCATTCACCTAATCATATATTTTACATAAATGTTACAGTATGTTAATGCATAATATCTAGTAAGCTGTGGTTTTCAAACCACCACTCTTTCCTAGGTACTGGGTTAAGAAGTTGTCCTTGTTCTGTATGTGTGCCTGGAGATTTTCTGCCCTGGCTGCAAACACAGAATAGGCAATTACATATTCTCAAATATTATCTTTTTGACTTTGTGATCATGAATCATTTTATGGACCTATGCAATGATGTACTATGTTAACAAATGTCCTACCATGAACTTTTCCTAAAATAAGTATTACTTGCTCATGATTTATTATTCCTTTAAAATGGAAATGAATGTATTTTATTTAACCTTACTATTCCATTTTAGGTCTATATTCAGACATGCAGTGAGCGTCACTATTTCTTTTTGTGTGTTATTGTTGATACATTTGGTCTCCTATGCAACATTTGTATCTGTTGGCCCCATACAATCTGACAGGCACAAAGTTTGTCTATATCCCTGGAAAGAACAATAATGAGAAAAAATAGTTCCAGCCTCAGATCCACAAATAAAAATAAAATTACAGACATAAGGTAGATAATGGGATACTGTACATAAGGTAGATAATGGGATACTGTTGTGTGACCGGAGACACAAGGAGCTGTAGCTTTACCTCAGGTGTAGATCTGCAATTCAATATTAAGAGCACAAGAAGCAGGCTACAAGCTCTTTTGTGGCAAATAGTCAATTAACTTTATTTCTCACTACCTTAATACTTTTGCAGTCATGTGCACACTTAAATCTGTGATTTACAATATTCATCATTTAACTTTAAACTTAAGTGGCAGATATCCTGTCCCAGAAAACAGCACAATACTCTTCTACTTTTAGGTCTTAAAAAATCTACATAAAATAAGAGAGAGATAGAGCTGTAGGAGAACTATTTCCTCACGTACTTAATAAGTTAACCTTAAATGGGTCTTTGACTTTGTTTCTTCACAGTGCTAAGATCTTTAGGCATTTGACAAAATGTAAAGACATTTTGTCAACCTCTGGACCAAGCCTCCAGGCAAGAACCTAGGAGACAATGGCTGCAAAAACTT
>CAUYON010075749.1:0-48479 GCA_963573935.1 Arctocebus calabarensis
GCATCTTAGCAGGGTACTGGGGAAACTTATTAAATGTAGAGTATCAATGTCTTTATATAGTGATCAAGAAAATGCCATGAAGGCTATCTGTAACAGTACGATGAAAACATTTCTGAATGTATATGAATCGTGCCCTATAATTGCACCAATGTACAGAATTATGATTCAATAAAATTATTAAAAAAAATAAAAATAAAATAGAATACAAAGTTCTCATTTGTGACAACCAAAAAAATTGAGCATACTTGAAATTACTCTTTTGTATGTTATGATTTTATTTCTATATTCCTGTCTTCATAAGTGAAAGAAGGAACCAGTTTTGTGATGATACAAGGAAAATCACTGGTATATTTTCAATAAGTCATTAACCAGAAAGAACATAGACTTTGAAGCCAGATTATTCTGAATTTGAATCTTATCTATGCAATTTTTTAGCTACATTATTTTCTCTAGTTTCTTAACCTCCATTTTATTAGGTAGAAAATGGGAAGAAATATCACCTTAGGGGAAATGGTAATGTATAAGAAGTATTCCATGTAATTTCTACATAATGCATTAAGGCAACATGCATAATGATCTCCATGAGTCTATCCTTTGCATTATCAGCATTTCATTTTCTATTTCTATTTTCGTAAAATAAACGAACAACTTTTTAAAAAGTGTGCTCATTAGACAAAGACAGAAATGTTACTCATACTGAAGTGTTGATTAGTATTTCAGCACCTTCATCGAATAACCTGATGCCCTTATTTCACAACTGTTATTCAAAGTTCAGACTATGGTTTAGCAAAGGCCATTTAGGGATAGAGATATGTAATATAGACATGATAAAATGATGCGTTATCTTTAAGTCAAATTTCCAAAAGAGTAAAGAACATTTTTGTGCATAAGTGTTAGGTGGGATGACTTAGTTTCTAACAGTCGTGCACAACATGACAACCTCATCATGCTACTCTCTATCATTCAACCCCATCACATTCCCCCATTACAATGATAATAGTTGTTAATTTTATAGCTATGCTATAGATTTTCTTGTTTTCTGTGTACCTTTGTAGCCTGTACAGGGGCAAGGACAACCACAGTTTTATTACCAATACATATAAATCATTTTTAAAAATGCCTAACAGTCAATAAATATTGTTGATTGAATCTCAAATGAAAAGAAACCTTAATTCTGAGGGATACGTTTCCAATTCAGGGAAGAGGAAGAGCATGTTTTTGATCTTTCTCCTTGCTAATTATTTTCACTTAAAAAATGATTTACTCATTGGTTTGAATCACACCCAGTGTATATTTATTCAGTTTTTTTAAATCAGATCAAAAAGGTGGAAGAGACCTTGAGATGTTGTTATTGCCTTGAGGTACTGCCACTAATAGCATTCAATAAACATTAGCTTCTTTCTTAAAACTCTAGAGGTCTCCTGAAATTCAGATTAGAAATATAATCTTGCCTACAGGATAGAAAAAAGTGACATCTAGAAATGATACTAACACATACCCCAAATTAGCCCTTACAAATATTGATTCTTGTGACAGATACCAAATCCTCTCTCTAGAGATGAAGGTTTTGTATTTAGCAAGCTTTGTCAGGGACCTGTTCATGCACTGGTTGGGAGAGTACATAAAAAGGCAGGACTAAACAGTCTAGAGAAGAGAGGGAGGCATCATATGAAAAGATCAGTTGGGAAGGGTGCATGTTGGGAAAATAAGAAGAAATTGCTGAAGAAGTATGGTGAGAGGTCTTCAAGAAGAAAGAGGAGTGAAGAGGATCTGTACATATTTTGCCTACTAGTGCAAAATTTAGTAAACATCACAATTATTTTACTTTTTTTTAATATAAGATGTTTGTTTCTTTGTAGTGTGATACTGGCCTGATAATGACCACGAGATGGATAACCTAGCCTTGTGTGAGTTACAATCTTAAGGGTAGCTTGGATGTCTTTAAAGTCTTTCTGTCCATCCGATATGGTAACTAATAGTCCTATGTAGTTAGTTAAAATTAAATTAACACAATTTAAGTAAAATCTAAAATTCACCATCAAGTCAGTTATACTAACTACACTTCAAGTTCTCAGTAGCCACAGGTAGCTAGTGGCTTCTGTATTGGAGAGTGCAGATATAGAAAATTTCCAGCATCATAGAAAATTCTGTTGAACGGCACTGTTCCAGAAGTTCCAGAAGTGAGTTTATGTCACACACAGGCTATTCAAATGTTCTTGGTTCTATTAGTAACATTTAATATTCCAAAAAAAAATATTTTATCCTCTTTTATCATGCCTGCAGTGGTGAATGTATTGACAATTATCACACATTTTCAATGACCTCAGTGTACTAATTTCCAGAAATCTCAGAGTTGTATTTATTTCTATTGCCGAAACTATTACCAAAAAGTATTTGTGACATACTTTAATTTCCTTACTCTATTCTTTGGCTATTATATTCATTCCAGAATATCATTTTCAATCTATTAATATTCTTTTGTGTGTGTGTGTGTAATGCAGAGTCTCACTCTGTCACCCTGGGTAGAGCACCATGGCATCATTGTAGCTAACAGCAACATAAACTCCTGATCGCTCAAGCGATCCTCCTGCCTCAGCCTCCTGAAGAGCTGGGACTACAGGGACCTGCCAATATACCCACATAATTTTTCTATTTTTAGTAGACATGGGGGTCTCACTCTTGCTCAGGCTGGTCTTGAACTAAACTCAAGTAATCCACCCGCCTTGGACACTCAGACTGCTGGGATTACAGGTGTGAGCCACCATTCCCAGCCATCCATTAAATATTCTGAAAAATATTTTTCAAATTATGGTCAACACTACCTAGTGGATAAGACATCATGAAAATAATGAATACCTATATTTTGTGTCATGTTTTTTGTTTATAGCACAATAATACGATATGGAAATATAATGCAGTGTTAATTAAAATATAGTATAAATAGATGGCTAAAAATACCCTCAAAAGACATACTCCAAGGTCTCTGTCAACTGGAAACTTCTAAATATACCTAGGACGAGAGGAAATACATTGTTCCTAGGTTAACACTCATAGTTTGTAAAATCATAAATCAGAGGGAAGAGAGAACCAAGGAAGACATGCTTTAGGTTAGTGGCATTGCTAGGGAATATTGAAAGTAGAAAGAGATGATGATAAACATTTGGAAAATTTTAGTACTGTGTTAAACAAGTGAGGGAGACTTGTTAGGAGGGTGGGTAAGGGAATGGAATCCTCCAGCCTCGTGGGAGTAAATACTCCAATGTCAAAACATTCTACTCTATAAGAACAAGTAGCAGTGGAGGAACAATTAGGGAAATTTTAGTCTGCGAGCCACCCGAGTGCTCCAGATAATTTTAATAACTTTAATGTGGATAGAGAGAGAGGAACTTCATCAAAATAAATAACAGTAAATAATTCATCCAAATCAAGTGATATGTATGTCTATGTATTTTATATTTGAGAAGAGACTTAAAATGTTTAAAACACACTTTCATCATATGCACTGACAGTTGCATTCAAAAGATTTTTCCTAGTTATAACATATTGCCCTCTAGTTAAGAATGATGCATGATTGCATCACTGATATGTTGAAAAGCTCTGAGCAATAATAGCTAAGTAAAGTACCAATATGGTTGATGACACTCAGATCATGGCAGAAACACTGACCCTGTGGTTAGAGCATCATATTTTAGTACTGACCTTACGATCCAGGTACAGAATTTAATTGATTGGTGCCTTACTTTGCCTTTAGGCAACTCTGAAATATATCTCAAGTTCTCTCAAAGAAAAATGTCAAAAATAAATTGAATACATACTTTTGTGTGAATAGAAGAAAAGTACTGAATGCAAACAGTGTGGTGTCACATTTTGATTACTGAAGAACACCATATGAATAATAATATTTACTGAATGCTTCCCGTATTCTAAGTACTTTACATTTAATGACTCTGTTAATTCCCACAACAACTCTGTAAGAGAGGTACTATAATTATCCCCACATTATAAATGAGGAAATTGTAAGACTGAAGCCAACTTTTGATATCAGTGCCCATCAGTTGGTTGCTGATGAGCATTCTCACAAATGATTATAAGCTGCCCAGAGGAACTAATGAAAAGTATAGATATCAGGGATTAATTGGGCAGAACCACTGGAAAACAACTTCAAAGCCAACAGACAATGGACATGTGTACCCAGAACCTATACCAAAACTATTGTATTCAGAAAAATGAAACCAAAAGAGAAAACAGACACCCGCTCCCTCATTATATTTTGTTTAATTGATCAGTTACTGAAAAATAGGGAAGAAAGAGTCCTCAAATTAAAGGGATATCTGCTTTATTCCTCAGTTCTTATTTGAGGGCCTGGTTACTGTAAGATTTTAATATATTACAATGCTATGGATGGAATAGGATAGGAACAGGGGGTAGGTGGAAACCCTAAAGCAGCAATGGGAGAGGAAGGTTGGGGAATGAGGCAGGTGGGGGTAAAAGGAAAGGCAATATGAAAGAAACAGCACTACTCCTTGGCCTGAAAGTATTAGTAGAGATTCAAGAGCTGGAGAAAATTAGGAGCTCACTTAGTGTGCCCCAGAATTACTGAAGAACACGCATAAAGGAAGAAGGCACAAGCTTCTCTTCAGTCCTTCCCTCAATGCAGTGAAGGCCTACTCTGGGCCAAGTCTTATTCCAGCACCGGAAAGAAAGATAAATCTTTATTTTTGCCACACTTAGGTAGTAACCAGGAAGACAAGGCTGGAAGGGTAAGGGAGGAAACAATGTGGACCATCACAAAATGTGAACATCCTGCCAAGTAGTATAAGAAAGGAAGAGGAAGAAATCGTAGCTTCAAGCATTTTAAATGCCTTAATATATTTCTTTGCATATAAGTATTGCAAAGAATTATTTGAGAGTAAATATGGTATTATAGAAAAAGTATCGGTTTAGGGGTCTTGAAACAGGGATGTTTTGATTTTCTTAACTGTGAAAGAGAAGAGATTGTTATATGATTTTAGGATCTCTTTCTGATGTATTAGACAAAATCCATGATTAGGTTTATCGAGTATTTACTGTCACTGTTAATAAGGAGTTCTCCTTTAAGGGACAAGGCATGATGTGTAATAAAGTACACCTGATCTCCTGTCAAGGTAGGATTATTAGAAGTCATGATCATTCCACCTGCGGCATGTAGCTAAGCACAGAATATTATTAGATTTCAGATATTTGATCCTGGAAGTTTAGCAAAATTTTTTGTGGTCGTGCATTGGAAATAAGGAATGTGTATGTTGTTTTATATATATAATATAAACTAGTTAGGTGAATTATATATGCATCAGTCTTCAATTCAACTGCAAACCCTCTCTTGACTGAAAACTATTACTCTGGAGTATTTCACTTAAAAAAGTCAAATCTACAAAGTAATTGCAAGCATCATATATGGACAGTGTTTCAGAGAGAGCAGAGAATGAGATTCATGATATACAATAGGTGATTCCAACTCTATATTTTACATATTTGATGAATCACTTCTGTGGGAAATTAATATACAAATGAGATAGGATAATTTAAATAGCAAACATAGCGTGAACTGAATACATTAAACTTCACACATGTCAACAATCATATGACTCAGTGTATAAATATAAATGGGTAAAGAATGGTCAGTAACACTTAGTTGAGTGGGTATATGAGCTATTTTAACCTGTAATGATGTGCTGGAAAAAACATTAATTTGAAGAGGTAAGAAAGCTGGAATGGCTGAGAAATCGATTTGCCCACATTTATGAAACAGCATGTGTGAAAGATTGGAGGTGGGAGAAGAGAGCTCTCTCCAAGTGACAGAGAGCCATTCTGTCTCAATGAATCAGCCATGGCTCTCTTGGGAGTCAAGATGATTTGCATGTTTGGTGATTGATGTAGATAGAGGTAGTAAATCACATCAAGTCCTAGTTGAAAGGCTCTGCCATCTCAGTCACAGAAAGATGAACATTGGTACTGTATACCTCAAATATTCACATTGTTCAAATGTACTATAGTTTCAGAAATGAACTGAAAATATCCATCAGTCAATTGTGATGAATTTCAAACATGGAGAACTCTACCACTGAGGATCATTTACCATTTCATGTGGTAGATTAAGGGTTTGGGGTATTTTCAACTTCAGAAATACTTAACAGCCTTTTTATCAACACACTGCATTTCTTTCCATAACATGTTCCTACCATCAAGGAGAAAACAAAACAAACATCACAACAGACTTTCTATCCAAGAGATTGAAATACATAGTCAGTGTGCTGGTAATTTTTCTTACTCTCTGTTTTCAGAAACACGATTATTTTTCTTTTTGCCTTAGGATTGCTGATTTTGCTATCAGATTAAGGCTAATGTTAAAAGTGAGAGCAAGAGAAGCAAAACATATTCTCCATAGAGAGGAATTCTATTAACATTACTGGACCACTCTTATAGCTAAAAGGTATATTCTTTCAAGAAGAAAAATTGCTTCTCCCCAAACAATGAGCAGATATTTTATCTTTAAGTGTGAAAAGCAATGATGACACAATTAGCTTCAGAAGCTAGAGAATTACTAATAACCAACATAAAATCAGGCAAAAAGGAAAATACTAATAAAAAATACCTGGACACACAGGAAAGTATATTGAATAAAACGTAATCAATTTTATACTGTTATATTGTACAAAGTGTCTACAGATGGAAACAGTCTCTGTAAAGGAAGAAGGAGGGACTACCTAACTGATGGTGGTGTCACCTCATTCCCTGAAGATTTTAGCTCCTGCTCCACTCTTACCCTCTCCAACATATGATATTTATCATAATTTCCAGCACTTTAAATATCTATTGAAAATTCTCACATTATCTTGACATTTGGCCCAGGAAGTCACTGAATTCCTTGACTCCATAGATCTTGTACTCCACTCTGCCTTGGCCACTTGGTCTCATGGCCATATACCAAATTTCATAATAAGCTCAGTTTTAAGCATCACACTATTGACCTCTATATCTTAAGTGTGCAACTGACTTCATCTAGTAACCCTATTCCAACGATTATTTGATATTAAGAAAGTTTACAACACATTCATTCTATCAGCTTTTCACAATACCTTATGGCCTTTATGTCCTCAACTTTGTTCTTCTTCTTCTTCTTCTTCTTCTACTTCTTTTTTTTTTTTTTTTTTGAGACAGAGTCTTATTATGTCGCCCTTGGTAGAGTTCTGTGGTGTCACAGCTCACAGCAACTTCAAACTCCTGAGCTTAAGTGATTCTCTTCCCTCAGCCCTCAGTCTTAGCTGGGACTAAGACGCCTGCCACAATGCCTAGCTCTTTTGTTGTTGTTGTTGTTGTTTTCAGCAGGCCCGAGCTGGGTTCGAACCAGCCAGCCCCAGTGTATGTGGCCGGCGCCCTAACCACTGAGCTATGAGCACCAAGCCCTCAATTCTCTTCTTATCAAGCACGAACTCCATAGTGTATCACGATATTTTCTTGAATATATCCTCAAATTTCTCTACATCCTCTTAATTCTGTTGTTCACTTCATATATCTCAAACCCCAGCTACTACTCTCTCTCTATTTATTCATGGCTCACTCCCATGCTGTTGAAAGTTCTGGAGGAAAACACATAATGATTCCTACTACTCTCTTCTTTAATCTATGACCATTAACTTCAAGTTGGCTTTGACCATGACCCAATTTTACTACCAATATCAAATTTATTGATATATCGGAGAGTTTTTAAAAGCACCAAAGCAAGCCATCATGCCAAGATTCTGTCATCTTAGTTATAATCTGGCCATTGGAATTTTTAAATGTTCCCTCAGATAATTCTAAGCAAAGTTTGAAAACTTCCATCTAGAAAAGTATTTTACTCTCTTCTCTTTCTTCAAACCTTCAACACTTACTTCTCCCTTCTCAGTTGGTGGCCTCATTTCTCATTTATCTGAGAAAATTGAAGCAATCAATAAAGAATTGTTTCTCAGCCTTTTGTTTCCACATTTGCCCACACACCTGCATTGGTATCCAACACTGTGGATCATCAGTCTGCGTTCTGATGACAAACCACATCTCGTGTGGTCTACAGCCCATTTCCTCTCGCCTACTCATGAACATGGCCCTTGCAATTATCTCCACTCTATTCTGCATCACCAATTTCTTCCACTCTTCTGGATCATTCTCATGAGTACTCTATGCCATTATTTTCCCATCTTAAAAACATCTTTTCTTGACCCTATTTCCCACTCACAGTTACAGCTCCATTACTTTGTTCCTTTTAAATGTGAAACTTGTTAATTTTTCAGCATTTGCTCTTACTTTTAATTCCTCTCTGCAATTCTCTCTCGACCCAAATCTCTCCTTCAATTATGCTCTCACCCCCAGTACTTCCTGAAACTACTCTTGTCAAGGTCACTAAAAGCCACCAACTTGTTAAATGTAATGGTCAATTCTTATGATTCACTTTACTTGACAAATCAGCAGCATTTGATATAGCCAACATCTCCTTTCTCCTGGAAATAGTTTATTTATTTGGCTTCCTGAACAGAGAGCAACAAACTACAGCCTGTGGACCAAATCGAGTCTGCTAACTCATTTTGCAAATAATTAGCATTGAAACAAAACCATATTGATTTGTTCAAGTAATATTTATGGCTGCTTTTCGGCTAAAAGAACTGAGTTGTGTACTTGCAACAGACACCTAACTTTTGGCCTACAAAGTCTAAAATATTTACTTTCTGGTCTTTTACAGAACAAGTTTGTCAATAATCTCTGACTTCTTCTTGACTTCGCTCCTTGATTTCTTTTTATTTCATTGTTCACTCTCATTTTAGGCTCTTTAACCAGTTCCTTCTCATCTCTCAGGCCTCTTGATGTGGAGATGCCCTAGGACTCAGTCTTTGGCCCACTTCTATTCTCTGTTTATGCTCATTCCTCTGGTAACCTAATCTAGTCTCATATCTTTAAATTCCCCATTTCCTAGAATAGTTCTTTGAACTCCAGATTTAATGACCAACTGCCTATTTGGAAACTTGACTTTGCTATCTAACATATCTTAAAACTAATAGTCTAAAACTGAATTTCTTGCCTTCTCCTATATCTGTTCCTTCTACACTTTCTCCCATATCTGTAAGTGATAGCTCTATGATCCCAGAAATTCAAGACAAAACTCTGCATTCACCTCTGTCTCTTTCTTTTCTTTAGCACCATATATAAAACCTGTCAGCAAATTGTGTCATCTCTATCATCAAAATAAATTCACAGTCTATCCACTTCTCATCACCTCTACTGCTACCACCTTGAACCAAGCCAACATCATTTCTGATTTAATATTTTATTAGATCCATAACTGGTCTCTCTGCTCTTTCCCTTATCCCTCTCCCCAATCTTCCATGCCAACACTTCCTCAGTTTATGCTCAATATAAAAGCCAGGACAATCCTTCAGAAATACTGAGTCAGAGGACATGATGCCTTTTGAAAACCTTTCATTCACATCCCATTTTACTCAAGTTAACTGACACTCTTTTAACTTGTAAGATGTTACATGATTTTTCTTTTTTCCCTTTTATCTATTTTCTATTTCAGTAGATTTAGGGGCTACCAATGGAGTTTTGACCTCACTGTCTCTTCTTCCTCCACCCTTCACTGTGCTCTAGCCACACTGGCTTACCAGTTCTTCCTGGAACATGCCATATGTGTTCATTTCTCTTGTCCTTTTCATTTGTTCTTCCTTGAGACACCCTCCTGTCTCAATTCTTTTTCTCCGTAAGCTCCATTTCACATATCACCTACTCAGCAATCTTCTGTGCCCATCCTACATAAAACTGCAGTTCCCTCCCAGAATTGTATATCTTGCCTTCCTGGGTTTATCTTTCTCCAAAGCATCTTTCACTCTGAAAGATATTTTAAATTTTGCATCATTTATCTTATTCACTGTATTTATCTTTACATTAGAAAATATTTTCCATGAGGATAAGATTTCTATATATTCTATTTACTGCTGGATCCTTGATTAAAAGACACTTTGCTGTTCACTAATATATGATGTACTGATTGAATGATCACTTGGAGTGAAAGAAGACAATTAATTGGAAAGTTGTCCAGTTTTTCTTTTTTGGCTTTCAACATTCCTTTAGCAAATTCCCAAAGACACATGTATCCTAATTATTTTTAGCTCATTCAAATATTTATTGATGTCACATTCATGCCAGATTTTGTGCTAGAACTGAGGAATGCCAGAATGACTCAGATAAATGCTGTTTAACATGATAGGACAACTAAAGTATTACTAGATCCAGAAGAAGGCACCACAGGATGGGTGGCAAATCATTTGCTATCTTCAAAGATACCCCAGCATTTCCCAGGACAAAACTGAGTTGGACAAGAGGCAGGGAGAGTACTGGCAAAGTGAATGTAATGTGGAAGGAAATGGAAAAATGAAGCGAGTATTGACCAAAATTATTCCATATAGCTGAATCATATGGTGGTTTTGGAAGAGGTATAAATGACAGGGTATGATGCTGAAGAGATGAATATTGGCCAGACAATGTTGTATTAAAAATTTAAGAGGTGGGACATAATAATTGTCTTGAATACAAATTAACTTGAAATTTATGGTGAAATAGCTCCCAATAAACCATATTTTGAATAAATACAGAAAATTGTCATGTACTACTTGGCATGCTTTTAAAATGTATTTGCACATTCCACATGTGTTTATTTACCTATGTTTATATCTATCTATCTATCTATCTATCTATCTATATATATATATATATACTTAGACTGGTACTTCCATCTACATCTCCTTGTACTCCTCTCCATATAAATATATTATATCATGTTATATCCTGGAGCTGACAATTCTTCAATTTTAAACTAATATTTAGAGATGAAAGGCATGAAGAACAAGGGTAAGTAGACCTGAGTTTCAGGACAGAGCCAGCCTTTTATAAGCCAAATGGCATAGATCAAGTCTCTTAATTCTTCTCTGTGTTAGTCCATTCATCTATAAAAACCAGAAAAATAACAGTAACCCTCACGGGGATTGCTCTAAGGAGTAAAGGGGTAATGGAAAATTTCTGTTAAAATATAAATGTTATAAAAATGACAGTAGTAGTAGTAAGAGCAGTTGTACTAAAGGAAACTCTAATTCAGCATTTATACATATGATATTGATAGAGGTTTCTTTAGCCAAAACTCAAAATAGAGTTTAATTTTTGTAATTGCATCAAAACTTCAA
This sequence comes from Arctocebus calabarensis, assembly GCA_963573935.1. NCBI lineage: Eukaryota > Metazoa > Chordata > Mammalia > Primates > Lorisidae > Arctocebus > Arctocebus calabarensis. Next base: position 11,244 of record CAUYON010075749.1, read on the forward strand.
GAATAGATATGTACATGAAAATCATGACAATAACTCGTTTTCACTTTTCATTAATTTGTTTGACAACTATTTAATATTTATTGAAAACTATTCAATCATAGCTAAATACCAAAACTGAATGTTTATCAGAGGCCATATAATGGTCTACACTTACTTTTATTATCTCATTTAATCATCACAAAATCCCTATGTGGTAAATTCTATGATTTCTATTTTACATGTGTCAAAAAGGAAACAGTTGCAGTAACTTGCAGGGCATCACACAGCAAACGTGGGGAAAATCTAGGAGTCGCATCCAAGTCTGATTTGAGTGCCAATATTTGCAACCACTACACCAATTTATTCTTAGTGCTTGGTCCCCTCTGCAGGCCCCTAGTAGACACTCAAGAAAGTTTTTTTAAGTGAAATTATAAGATTAACTCACTGTACAAGAAGTCACTCAACAAATGACTTCTCTCCAGAAAGGTCTCTTTTAACTTTTCAGAATTAATGGTTTCTTTATGCTTTGTGCTCTGTGCCAGACCATAAAACACAAGAAACACTATGAGTTGCTCAAAAATAAGGAAAGTGATTGGTTCATCTTATTTAAACAGTTTGCAAATATTAGACATGCAATCTATGTATTGAATGAGTGAACCAGAGGCAAACTATAACCAAAGTACAAATAAAGAAAGTAACTTGGATTGCAGCCTTTGCGAACTTACAGAAATAAATTTGATTTACAAGTTGAATATCTGTAATAAACAAAGGAAGAACCAAAGGCAGAGTTAGAATCAGCAATGCATAGTAGAAGAAAACTAATGAAGAACCAAGAATCCAGCCTTAGAATATTTTCTTATTCAGTCAGACAAGGTTGAATAAAGCATACTTATCCTATTCCAAACCAGGATTAGGAAGATTTTTCTGTGAAACCAAGCTAATGAGTTATACTTAAAAATTATGAAATATAGAGCTCTGGTGTTTGTAAAGGAAACCAATCATTACAATAACCAATTCTTAAATATTCCAAAGCATGCAAAATCACATTACTAATTAAAATGAAGATATTTTCACCTTCATTTTCAAAAGTGGTTCACAAACATACATTAAAAAAACAGAAGTGTGTGCCTTTACATTGCTCTGAGATAGGGACAGAATTCACTCATTCAATAAGTGTTCATGAGCACATTCGATGAGACAGTCATTGTGTCATGAATGAAAAAGTAAGAAGACAAATAGTCTCTTCTCAAGAAATAATGGTGATTTATGGATAACATAAATTAATAACTATAAAAATAAGGGTGAGTATAACAACAGAAGTATGAACCACATGCTCTGGAAACAATTGCAGAGGCAGGGATGCAAAAGCAATAGGATAAAAGAGACTTCTGAAAGGCAGACAGTTGAATAGCACCTTGGTGAAGTAAATGTTATCTAAATCAAAGTGAGGCCAAGGAAACAATAGCAGAGGGAAGGGCATGACCAATAGGATGGGTGTGTGAAAAAGTGTGAGAGATTTAAATTATGGTGTCTGGGGAGGCATAAATGTGTATAAGATGTACAAGAAGGTGAGAATGACACTTCCTGAATCTATAAAGGTGAGCTAGGTCAGGTTTAAATAGAACTATGGTGTAATGGAAAATTCCTGAGCTCTGTAGTCACAGTACATATTTTGAATTTTAGTTCCATCTTTTATACTTGCTCATTAAATTTGTAAAGATATTTAACATCTCTGCCCTAAATTCTTCTATAAAGCAAAATATAACAATAGACTATCTCTAAGCATCAGTTTTGGAATTGGAGATAATAAATTATGTACCTAGTAATACAAGTTCCTTAATAAATGATAATGGTTATCATTGTTTTAAACACATGCTAAAAAATTTGGATTTCATTTGGTAGCACTAAAGAGATCTAGACTGCTTTTAAACAAAAGAATCTATAGAAGTGATGGGCTGGAGAAAATGAGAGAGAAGCCAGTCAGCACATTATTACAACAGTTCAGGTGCAAGTACAGGTGGCTTTGAAATAAATTGCCAGCAGTAAGCATGGAAAGGAGAGAGTAAACAAAAGGTAATTTGATGGCAGAATTGATAGATTATAGTAACCAATTGGATATGAGGTTAGAAAGTTGAGCATGCTAATTATGGTTTCTGGTAAAAATGAAATTTTAAACTGTTATAGAAAAAAATACATAAGTAAATTATTATAGAGTTCTTTGCTTTCTATCTATAACTATAATGGCAGCTCCACATATGACCTTTCTCCCATTCCCAAATACAGATAGGTCCACTTAAATCCTATGCTAAATCCAATGCTAGAACTTGCAGTTCTTCTTACTTTCCTCTTTGAACACACACACTCTCACACGTATATGTCATTGATCGTTCTGCCAAATCCTAGGTTACATTTTTCTTCTAAGCTTAAATGATTAATGAATTCTTCCAAGACTAATGAGGTCAATAAAAGAGAGATCTAGCATTGCTCAATAATTTGGTGCTATAACCATGTATTAGTGAAGAAACACAGCCATGCATTGATTATTGCTAAGGAAATCATGGTGCCTGAGCACCTGCAGTCCTTGTCTTGCTCTTGTAGGTTATTGGGATTTATAGATTACCTGCTAGAGATCACATGAGAGAATCTCGAGCAGCAATGGCAGCACATTCCCTTTGACTCCAAGAAACAGCTTCATTGGGAATTCTGAACTTGTTTCATGAAAACTATTCCTTCTTTATTCATCCATGTATTTTAATAAAATGAAAAAAAAACATTCTAAATTTTCCAATTACTTGGTATATTATGAAAACTTTATAGATAATATAGGGGTGATGATGGGACAGGGGAACAAGATCCTCACTTCTGATGATGTTTTTCTTTGGTAGAATAATATAGCTTTGTGTTTGGTAGTTTCTAGTTATGGATACCGTTGTAAAACAGGAAATCCATCACACCACCCAAGGAAACAACGAAAACCCACGTCTCAAGGGATTCTTCAAAATCAGGGAAAATGGTGTGGCATAACTACATTGCAAATTCTATATTTCTTTTTTCCTTTTTGATTTGTTTTTCATGAGATTGGATATGCCACATATAAATATTCTATAAGAGCTTTTCAAAACCTGTGTTATGTAGCTGAAAAACAAATGGGATGACTGTAAAGGATGAAAATGGTATATATTAATACACAAGGTTCTGATAAAATACGGCACGATATGCTTTTTAGGAACTTATTTTTAAGTTAGTTTTTAGTTTTAGGCTGTAGGTTTTTGTCTTCTAAGCATACAGCACCCAGTATTTTCAGGTAGCCTCCCAAGTACTACTCAAGCTCAACCCTGATTAGCCTAAAAGTTTAGTGTTTCTTCTTTTTAAGGGATAAGCCTATGAGGAATGTTATTTTAAGGGCTTGTAATACCAATACTCCTATTGCTTTTTATTTCACATTCATACAGCACATAAGCAAGATGGTATATTCATTATTCTCATATTCTAATTTACAGAAATGTAAGAATTTATTATATAGTTATAAATTTATGCACCATAGAAGTTAAGAATAGTTAGAATATATAGTGGAAAAAATTGCAACGTATATCTTCCAGTGTGATTGGCATGGTAACTGACACATAATATACACCCTTCAATATTTGTTGAAGGAATTAATGTTTATCAAATAAATTAACTAGCTGTTCTTGGTGTCCCATTGGGTTCATTTCTAAATCCGTATAAAAGAGTGAAAGTTGCTTACAAAATACAGATTTTCATGTCAGTAGAAAAACATAACAATTTCTAAAGATGAATGGAAGTCAAATAAGCAAAAATGATATCTATCAAATATATAGTGCTTTACTATAAAAGCACTGAATACTTTGGAACAAAATTTCTTCGTTTTATGAAGAAATTAACATCATGGAGAAAAACAGTTGATGTTAACACTATGAGAGTCTAAAAGCTGTAATTTTTTCATCTGCCTTACCAAGACCAGCCAAGATTATAAACTAACAAACATCCACATAGGAATTAAAGTACATGAATAGATGAGATTAAGAAATCAGTATGTGGTTTTTGAAGTATTATGTACTAAATCTTCTAAGAACTGGGCAAAAATGCCTACACCAAATGAAAGGGTTTCTAAATAATGGCAAGCTGGCTTCTAACAATGCCTTGAAATTCAATGTTTTCCCTGAGCAATTTAGTTTATATTTCCACATCTCTTGAGATTGAGACTAGAAATCATGTAACTTTAAGAAGAAAATTTAGGAAGCCAGATTGAGAAACAGCATGATTTAATAGTTTTTTAAAAGTCTGGGATAACAAAATTAATTTCAAACACACGTTTTTCTCTGTAGGTTTTGGTAAGTAACCAAAACACAGGCGTGGGAGTCCTTTTTTCAAATGGCTAAATAAATAAATCTAAAAATATACTAGCATCATAACCAGTACCCACAAAATCTAGTTTAAGGCACATTGGAAGCTCTGTGTTTTAGATTACCTCCTTATTGAAGCATACACTATAAATTAGTTGGTTTGACCATATAGTATATGGCCTTGATATAAGTGTCAAAGTATGAGGGATAGATGAATGGATAGTAAGATGGATAGATTTTTATTACATAAAATACTCAAAAAAATCTAATTGCTTCATTGTTAAAAGTGGCTTCTTATTCAATAAATTTGTTGCAAAGCACATACAATACCTAGTAAGTTGAATAACTAATCACTACTAACAAATATGCAAAGAAAATAACCATATGCATCCCATCATTATTACTGATTTGGTCTTGCCTCTGCAAAGATCCCTTTTCCATATTTGTATACATGCACACGTGCATGCACACAAATCCACACATATGTGTGCACATGCATAAATTTGCATAACACTTGTAAAATCTGATTCCTACATTTTTTCAAATAAAACTGAATTTTGAGCATTGTCACCATATGTATTATATTTTTCAATTTTTTCCCTTCTACAAAATGCTTAATTGATAATATGTCATATTATGAAGATAATGGGATTTATTAACAATTACTCTTGGTTATTATAGAATCCTTTTACAAATGTATTTTCTAATGTTATCTTAATTCTATATGAAATCAGCACATTGTACCCCATAAATGCATTAATGCATACATGATCTATATGTTTATTGTTTAATTATATATATATATATAGAGAGAGACAGAGACAGAGAGAGACAGAGACAGAGAGATAAAAAGATACTAATGTTGTACTGAAAGTAGTCCTGGGAAGCCAACCTTATTATCCCATTTTGCGCTTGTATAAAAGAGGCTTGGGTACGGCAATTATTTCCCTGCCTAAGGACATAGAGTCAGAAAATGGCAAGACCAAAACTTCCACTTAATATGCAGGTGGATAATTAATGAATATTAAGTAACTCAAGATTTGCATTTTTGAACTTCCATAAACTCCCATACTTGATATCCCTTTGTATTTGAACCCCCCAAATTAATACTAAAATAAACTTTACTAGCTAATATTTCTATATAGTAAGAATTAGCTAATGACTAATAGAAGAAATGGCTCTTGACTAAGGATTGTCAATATTCAAAGTACCTCCAAAATAAGGGATCAAAAAAAGTCTACTACTTTATAATTTTGTTGGATTTTATAAAGGAGATGTTTGCCCAAGAGACAATTCAAAATTCCTTTTGAGATAGCATAACGATGAAATTCTCCTTTGTTTCACAATAAGCAGATAGCATGCCATCTGGCCCCATTGCCCTTTTGAGAAAAGATTGCAGGAAGCCACTTACAGCAAGTGAGGACAGACACCACAGGGATCAAAAATGCAGGACACTCTCCCCCAGGCACAAATTTCTATCTGCTTCATCAACATTCTTTCCTCTTTAAAAGTTAAAATGTAAGTAAAGATGATTTTTATTCCCCTTAGGGATTATTTGAAATAACCTTTCAAGTGGAAAATTTTTTTCCACTTCAACACACATTTATTGAGTGCCTCTTGCGTATTAGACTTAGGCTATGCATGCCTACACTGTCATACTCTCAAATATATATGTCAGTATATAAATCAGACAACTGGTGATGTTCATCTGGAAGTTAGATGTTGGGCTGTAGATCTCAGGATTGGTTTGATCTAGGTATTTAGAAGTCAATGTTCATAACGATAAGTAAGCACTTGGGAATAGATAAATCCCTAAAGCAGTGAGTGTAGAAGGATAAGATATTTAAAGACAGAAGCTTAAGGGAAGGTCTTTAATTTAAGGGGTAAGAGTAAAATTAGTTATCAATTAGAAGTAGAAAGGTTTTTTTTTTTAAAAATGACTTATCGTTCTCATTGGTGAAGGGGATTAAGTATATGAATTTTGACTTAGAACACTATGTAGACGTAAGGAAAAGAAGAAAAGGAAGTTAGATATAAATCTAAATACTACATTTGACATCGAATAATGTAAGGCTGAAAGAGGAATATAACGTTAAGACTGAAGAAATGGATTTTGGCCACTGATATATCATACCACAGACCATGTTTGATACGACATAAGTAAGGAATGGGTAGACCAAGTCCAACAGGTTGGAGGCACCAAGTGATGTGTTTAAAAGGAACCTCATTTTGGTAAAGAAACCTCAATATTTTGTGTGGTAGAATTCAGAAACTATTCAAGTGTTCAAGGAACTGGCCAAAGGAGACCATTGTTCAGTTACTGCTTTGGCCTAACTTTTGTCCACTGGTGACTGTGCTACAGCAGAATAACAATCATTTCACAAGCCAAAAGGTGGAATTTGCAACCAAACTAAAGCTGACAAAAATTGAATAGGTCCTAATTGAATTGGCCACCTCGTGTGGAAAGTCATACAGAAAGCTTGCAATTAGCTATAATCTCTAGGCTATAACGACAATGGTTTTATTTGTGACGACTAAATGACTATGGGTAAAGAAAAAGAAATCACGCTTAATAGGAAACGTTACTAATTTCAGTAGGAGACTGAAAGTGCTTCTTTCAAGTGAGCTATAATTGTTCCAGTCAAAGTTTGTTGTAAATTTTAACACTGAAATCCAGATCATACTAGAACCAAATATTTGATAAAATAGTATTTTAGCATTCAGTATTTGTAGTTAAATCCAAATCACTTTTGGGCTTGCTTAATTGATACACAGCATCATGATATTTATATAAAATACTGTTCACAAAACACTTTTGAGATAGAGTTTCACTCTGTCACCCCAGCTGGAGTGCAGTGGTGTTATTTATCATAGCTCACAGCAACCTCAAATTCCTGGGCTCAAGAGATCCTCCTGCCTCAGCCTCCTGAGAAGCTGGCACTATACCCACGTGTTACTGTGCCTGGCTAATTTTTTGATTTTTTATAGACACACTGTCTTTCTTTTGCTCAGGCTGCTCTTGAAATCCTGACCCCAAGTAATCCTTCTGCCTTAGTGTCCCAAAGTGTTGGGACTATAGGCATGAGCCACCCTACCCACCACCAACAAAAAACTTTGAAAGAGTTCCTGTGTCATATAGGCTTAAAGTAAGAGCAGCCTACAAGGGAAAAGAGGGAGAGCTGGCAAGGGATGACCATTTCAAAAAGCCACATAAGGAAGCCAAAGCATTGCCTATCAGAATGCATATGAATTGGTCAAGAAATAACAACATTGTGCCTCCCAACAGCAAAGTTTGGCACCCTCTCAGTCACCTCCCTTCCCAGTTGTAGATGACATCTGAACACCTCAGGGCAATCTCTTTAGAATTTTTGGTCTGTCAGCTAATTGGAAGAAAAGGAAATAAGATCACGTGTCATAACTTCTGTTCACAAGTGACTAATAGAGAGCAGCCACTCATGCTTCCCTCACGCAGGAAAACAGAGTGTTTATTGTATTTAATTTTAGAGGAAGTTTTATTTCCATTTATGCTTTTGAAAACAAAGCATAACCATTTCTTTTTTCCAGAAAAGCAGTGAAAAAAATTGGCAATTATAAGTGTTAAGGGTTTGGTTTCTTCTAACAAATGTGGCAACTTTCATTCAATGCCTAATAAAAAAATAGCTGGATTTTACCCAGACGTTGTGGCGGGCACCTGCAGTCCCAGCTACTCAGGAGGCTGAGGCAAGAGAATTGCCTAAGCCCAGGAGCTGGAGGTTGCTGTGAGCTATGTGACGCCACGCCCAGGGTGACAGAGTTAGACACTGTCTCTAGAAAAAAAAAAAAAAAAAGCTGGTTTTGCTCTAAATTAGGACCTATATGTATTTATGTTTGAAATCTAAGGTAACTCATCTTGATTATCTTCACATGTTTTTAATACTGCTGCCACTATGTAGCCCCACTATCTATCCCACTCTCAATAATTATATGTCTTTTTAGTACATATCTACATGGTGCCCCCAAAATAAAAGGTACACCATAAAAGTTTATCAAATCAGTGAATAAACTGTCATGAACAAGGTTAAATTTACATCAAACGTTATGAGGAAATTGTATTCTAACTATACTCTTTATGATAGATGGCTTTACTAAACAACTTCATGGTATAAAGAAAAACGAAATTTCACAAGGACATAATCACAAAGAGCACAGAGATTGCTTTATTATTTTTATTTCATTAGTACCCACATCACTAATAGATAGGTATTGCTACCTAGGCCCATATGAAAGTTACACTGAAATCAATGCCAATCCTATAGGCAAAGAACTGGAGGATTTAAAATAAAATCAAGTGCAAACCTCTCTGGTGTTATGCCAGTTCAATGAGTTGTGAAGTTTTGAAGCTGCCCTTAGAGACTATAAATTAATTCCTAAGGATTATTTTTCCTATCAGGTAAAAGGCAGAACTGAAGTGGGGGGGGGAGACCTCTGTTCAATTAAGTAAATTGCTTTATGTGAAAGGCATTTTTGCAGACCTTCAAGAGTTGTTGCCTGTTTTCTAAGAGAGAAAAAGACTCACTTTCCTTCCACAAGTTCAATGTGTTTTTAAGTAAATGATCCAACTGAATTCCATCTCAAATTCTATATCTTGAAGTACAGGTACTAATTTCAGGGTATTAAATATAACAAAAAGGTACTGAGAGTCACATTAATAGATATCTTGGTAACTCAGGTTACATTCTGTTACGTGAAATGTTCAAAAGAGTATTTCGAAGTTCTTTCTCAACATGAATTAAGGAGAAGGGGAGAGTTTCATAGGCATAGATGAAAACAAAATTATTGTTTGTCAATTCTTCACCCATTTTTTACCAGACTTCAAATTCTGAGCTAATGTAAAGATATGAGACTGATGAGCTTTAATGGTGTATGTTTAACAAATTCGCTTACTTTTATACAAATGAACAGTGTACATAATTAACAATAAGACAAGTTGTCATTGTGTTAAATACCCACCTAGGGTACCAATTCTAAGAATCAGAAAAAGGAAAATGCGCTCACACACATGCACATACACCCCCCCAAAACTACTGCAAAACTATAAAATGTCACTCTTATCCCAAACCTTAGAGAAAAAGGAAAATTGTGGAAATTATTTCAAAAACACTAAGCTACCTTATAGAATGTGAGAAGAGATGTAGATTCCACAAAGGGGAATCTTTATGAGAAGCAAAAAACAAGGAGAACATTCAAATAAAAACAAAATAGAAAAATTAAAATGTATATTTTAATAACAAAGAAGCAAATGTAAGCTGTATAAAATAGTGTATCTTGGCAGAATAATTCAGAAATATGTAGAAACGAAAGGTACATATCATTTGCCCAAGTAACTTGGCTAATAGAAATTTGTACCACAGCTAAATTCCTACTAATATGTAAAAAATAAATATGTACATGAAAATGCAACATAGCATGGACAATAAAATTTTTACACAAATCAATCATTGATGTGGAAATTAATGTTTAATATATCCATTCTGTGCAAATAAATACTTCGTATGGAATATTCTAGAGTAAATAAAGAAAAAGAAGAAAATCTGTAAGTATGGAGATAAATCTATATCTTTTATGTGAGAAAGAAGTGAGTTATATAATAGAATACTACGTAAGTAAATAAGGACATATGTCTGCATATGCCTAGATAATTTATATAAGAATAGATAGGCAAGTCTCACGTGTGTTGATTACTGGAAACAAAAATGGTGGAGGCAGAAGGGAGGCAAAGCTTTGGTGGCTTTTTCTCACTTTATGAAATTTTAAAGCAGTGCAGTTTTAAGCAGTAGCATCTGTTTGTAAAATTAAAAATAGCATTAATATTTTGAAAGCTTATTTTAAAATTTATTTTAAATGATGTTATAGTTAAACATATACTCATGAAAAAGTTTCCTAGATATATTGTTCCAATAAAAAAACCAAAAGTATGTAGAGTATACATATGCACAAAATATACACACACACATAACACACATACATACATACATAGTTTTCTCTAAAATTGTGCATGCATCTACACACAAAATATCAGGAAATGTGAAAGGAATCACTTTCTGCAAGAATGTGGAGTTCGGTGGGTGGAGTAAGATAAAGAAGGGTGAGACTGTTTTAGTCTACTTCACTTCTCCATTTTTTATATTTTTATTTTTAAGGGACAAAATCTTGCATTATTTTTCTACTTCTTATTTTATGTTATTTTGAGACACAGTCTTGCTCTATCACCTGGTCAGAATGCCCTGGCATCAGCCTACTTCACAGAAACCTCAAACTCCCGGGTTCTAGGGATCAGCCTGCCTCAGCCTCCTGTGTGACTGTGCATACAGGTGCGTGCCACCACACTCGGCTAATTTTTCTATTTTAAGTAGAGACAGGCACAGTCACATTTTACTCAGGCTGATCTCAAACTCCTAATCTTAAGCAATCCCTCCATCTTCAGTCTCCCAGAGTGCTAGGATTACAGGCATGAGCCAGCACCCCCAGCCATGTTTGTACATTTTACGAAGAAAAATTTTAAATGAAGTTTCTGAATGATTGATATGTAGGAATGATTTAAGCTTCCTAAACACAGAATAAAAATTAATTGTTAAGAAATAAGAGACACAAGTAAAAATAAATAAAAATCACTGCCTGTCTACCTAACAGTGGTAAGATAGTAAATTTTATGTTTTGTGCATTTTACCACAATTAGAATTGTTTAAAATGAAGAAATAAGGGAGAGAAGATGATGGAAGTGGTGCACAGAAAAACAAACTTAGCTGAGAATTATAGTGGTTCTGAAATAATGGAACAAAAGCATCTAAAATCAAAACTAGATACCTACGAATGTACTTAACTACTCCTGATCTTAGCTAAAAGGCCAAGAAGTGATTCAATATACTTAACTAAAGAGGTGAAAGACCTTTACAGGGAGAGCTAAGAAACACTGAGGAAGAGAATTGCAGAAGACATCATAAACAGATGGAAAAACAAAATTCATACTGTTAGACTGGTAGAATCAACTGTTAAAATGTCTATATCACCCAAAATGATCTATAGATTCAATATAATCCCCATTAAAATGCCAATGCCATTTTTTTCAGATCTAGGAAAAATAGGTCCATGCTTCCTATGGAATCAGAAAAGACCCTGCATAATGAAAGCAGTGTTAAGCAATAAGAACGAATCAGGAAGTATCACTTCACCAGACTTCAAGCTATACTATAAAGCTGTAGTAACAAAAACAGCATGGTATTGGCACAGAAACAGAGACACAGACTTATAGATCAGAACAGAGAATCCATATGAGGTCAGACAATTAAGTTCACAAAGTTACAAGGGTACACTTGTAACTTTGACTCAAACTGCACAAAAGCAAATCATGTAACCAAAACAGTTTGTACCCCCATAAGATTCTGAAATTAAAAAAAAAAAATCAAAGCTAAAATTAAAGTCATAATTTCTGAAAATCTTCCAGGAAAATAATAGGACACAAACTAGCATATTTAAGGAACCGGAGTTATCTAGGTGAGTAGTCTCTAAAGAGGGGTGAGCACCTTCCTAGAGGTGGTATTGACTGATCCCTTGCAGTAATACTAGAAGCTGCACTTCCATTAATTTTAATCTAACATATTTATTAATTTCTGCACATTAATTAACATTAAGATATATTATAAGTTTAACATGCAAACAATTCATAAAGGAATATTTTAAATATTGGGACTACCTTGAGAAGAAATATATTATGTAAACTAACTGGAGATTACCTTTTTGGGGGCAACGTCCATGAAACACAACCACAAAGAAACATACTCTGGCCAGGTATTTAAATAACAAATACAAAAGAAAATATAAGAGATTTCTAGGCAGGAAAAACAAGTTATATCCAAAAAGAATAAAAATTCAAATTGTCCTCATTTTCCTTTGCAATATTAAAAGATTAAAAATGTTGAATCAGTGTCCACAGACATTTCAAACTGTTTTGATTCAATAATTGTATTTCCAGCCATGATATTACAGAAGTAGAATACATGTTATAATTTAGGAAATCTTAAAAGATATGTCACCCATGTATTTTTCTAAAACAAAACACTTCAAATATCACTCAAATATCTGAAGAAGTTATCAGTATTATGAAAATTACACAGTATAAAAAGTGGTTGGTGGCTAATAAAGCCAAGAAATAATATGTAATAATATTATCCCTCAGTATCCACAGGAGATTGGTTCCAGGACTAACCACGGATACTAAAATCCATAGATGTTCACTTTTATAAAGTGGTCCAATATTTGCATATAACCTATACACATACTCCCCATTAAAATGCCAATGCCGTTTTTTTCAGATCTAGGAAAATATTAAATCATATCTAGATTTCTTATACCTAATACAATATAAAAACTATGTAAATAGTTGTTACACTGAATTGGCTTTATCTGTATTATTTTGTTAGTGTATCTTTTTTAAATTTTATTTTGAATATTTTCAACTTGTAGTTGGTTGGATCCAGATATGAAATCCTTTGATAAGGAGGGGTGACAACACCTCTATGTGTATAAAATACAATTAAAATCAGTGGGAGAAAAAAAAAAGAAAGAAAACCTTAACATCTGGAATCTGGGTCTTAAATGCCAAACTTTAGTAACATAAATTTGGAAATGGAGAGCGGTGCCAGTGGCTCAGTGAGTGGGGCGCTGGCCCCATATGCCGAGGGTGGCAGGTTCAAACCCAGCCCCGGACAAACCGCAACAAAAAAATAGCTGGGCATTGTGGCAGGCGCCTGTAGTCCCAGCTACCCGGGAGTCTGAGGCAAGAGAATCGCCTGAGCACAGGAGTTGAAGGTTGCTGTGAGCTATGTGACGCCACAGCACTCTACTGAGGGTGACAAAGTGAGACTCTGTCTCTATAAAAAAAATTAAAAAGAAAAAATTTGGAAATGGAAATATAGGGAGGAATGAAAATTATCTAAAACAATAGTAGTACTGCCAGGAAAAGATGCTAAAGACAAGAAAAAGTAGAGTAAGAGTTTTAAGTCAAAAAACCTTCATCATAATTAAAGACTACATTCATAATGTATAAGTGGATTAGAAATCAAACTATTTTTAAATAACCAATATGAAGTTCATTCATTTCAATGCTTATGTTTTCCAAGATAGAATCAAATTATTGAGATCAAAACTGAATACTTTTCTTTCAAAGAACATAGGTACCATAAGCAAATTATTTGATGCTCCTATATTTCAAAAAGAAAATACATATATCTTATTACACCATGTCTAAGCTGTCTTTTCTCTCACATAGTTTAAGAACTAAAATGATGTAAAAAATGTTAATTTAAATAGTTAATACTTTCTTAAAAGTTAGAGCAGTGTTTTCAACCTTTTTTTAACTCATGGCACCCTTGAACCTATAATTAAAATTCTGTGGCACACTTAAATTATGTTGATTTAAAAAAAAGAGTTAAATTATATACTTACGGTGCTTTGAACTTCTTTATAAATAATTTAATTCATGATCTTTAGAATCTTTCACAGCACACCTAAGATACTCTCAAGGCACACCAGCATGCCGCAGCACACTGGTTGAAAATCACTGGGTTAAAGTAATACTTTATATATAAAATATAGGATAAAAATCCAATTTATGCTTTGGCCAAAGCCAATGTCTATAAATAGATAGATAGACTGTTCATAATATTTTCTAAGAAAACCTGAAATTACATATAATTATCTATCTAGATCAATACTTATCAAAGGGTGGAAATTACTTCCCATGAAACATTTGATAATATATGGAGTATTTAAATTCTGAACCACAACAATTACAATCAATTTGGGGGGGAACAATTGAAAGCCACTTGGATAATGAAGTCAGCTATAGAAAATAACTCTCCAAATCTCATTTACAGTTTTCCTTAGGTTTTATTTTCAACTCTTTTTATTGTGCTATGCTTGTACTGCTATGTGGTCCCTATCAGAGAACAATAATATCAAATGAGGAATAAAAGAAATGTTTTCACTATATCTTAGTGGACTCAAAGGCTTCCCCACCTATTAATGTACAGTATTTTATGGACATAATTTATCTGTTCTTTATTTTACTTAAAATAATAGTCTCAATTTCATAAATATTTCCTCCCATTTCCTATATTTTCTTAACATAAACTACAATAATAACAGCATGAACACAACAATAACAATAAATTCTAAAAATATTTTGGAGAATTCTAGCGATGTTTGGCAAATTTTCAACCATTTCAATTTAAGAATAGGGAAATATCTTTGAACTAGCTCTTATATATGATAGATTACTTGGTATGTTCTTGTTCTTTTGAAGGTTCTCTTAAGGGCTTTGAGTATATTTATTTTTATTTTGAACAAAAGGCTGTAATATTCAAGCAGAGTGGAATTTTAAAGAGTATACTGATGCTATTTCTCATTAAACAGTTACGTTGACTCAAGCTACAGCTATTATCAGCCTCTCTGTCTTCAGATACTAGGGATTATTTAAAAAACTCATACTTGAAACTCTTTCGAAATGATAAAGTAAATTAAAATGCAAAACCCCTTTTCCTAATGCTTTCTAAACTTTTGAAAATGAAATTATATTCAGGAACAAAATCAATGACAGGGAACTGAATTCATGTGATATTTTAACAGAAATCTCTATGATCGTCTATACCGATGACAAATATTTAAGACGTAATTTACCCTATCACTCATCCTACCCAGTGGCCTTTCTTCATCTACACAGAAATGTTCTAGGACCTTTGCAAGTCAATGTCTTTATCCAATATTTATCTGTGTGTTTATCTATCTTTTATATTTTTTTCCTTGGTTACTCAAGTCCTGTTCTATTTAAGCAACCGTACACACAAATGTCAGTCACATTGCATTATGTTCAAGGAGATAAAAGAACACATTTCATTTATTAAGTGTCAAGTAAAATAAGAGTATAAAGAAATCAAACTTCAATAGTTGAAATATTTGTTATAAGCAATAAAATTCAAATTCAGCACAGAAAATCAGATAAGTTATTCAGAAACTGAGGGAAAATGTCCAAAAGACAAAGGAGAAATAAATAATTCTTAATATTTCTAAAAAGAAAAATACTAATATGTACAGGTTATAAAATATTAATGTTCATATATATAAATATCACTTAAAATAAGAAAATATGAATAAAAATGTACAAATAATATAATCTTGAATTTTAGTGGAAACATATTTCCATTAAAATATGGTAAAATTCAAATAAGCCACTAATTAAATGATTTGGAATTATAAAATAAAATACTATTTACACCTGCCAAATTAGCAAAGGTTAAAATAATTTTAGTGGTGAGTGGATGATCTTAAGGAGTATACTTTGGAACTTTTCTGGGAAGATATTTGAGAAGAATTAAGGGTATTAACTACATCTCAAAGAATTTACACTCATAATTAATTAAAAAATATATTTCTAGGATAAAAGGCTATATATGCCATTATAAAGGAGGGTCTTAAAATATGAAAGAATATTAAGGAATGATCAGTACCACGTAAAAAGAGCAAGGTAAGAACAGTTTGTGGCTGAGCTGGTGGCTCATGCCTATTATCCTACTATTCTGGAAGGCCAAGGCGAGAGGCTCATTTGAGGTCAGAGGTTCAAGACCAGCCTGAGCAAAAGCAAGAACTGTGTCTACTAAAAATAGAAAAAAAAATTAGCCAGGTGTTGTGGCAGAAACTTGTAGTCCCAGCTACTCAGGAGGCTAAAGCAGGAGGATCACTTGAACTCAGGAGTTTGAGGTTACTGTCACAAACTCCTGTCACCATGGCACTCTAGCCTGGGAAACAGAGTGAGACTCTGCCTCAGGAAAAAAAAAATAGCATAGGTTGAGCTAAAAGATTCACATTTTATGTTTTAAAAACAGAACAAAAAATACACTCATAGAAAAAGAATTATATATAAAACAAGTAGTCAGTATTAAAAAAAAAATCTCTGGGTAGTAAGATTATAAGTAATTTTATCTAATTATTTGTTCTTATTTTTCCATTTCAAAAATTAGGTAGTATTTCCTTACAGTTAAAACATATTCATTGTCAGACAGTGCCTGTGGCTTAAAGGAGTAAGGAACTGGCCCCATATGCCGGAGGTGGCAGGTTCAAACCCAGCCCCAGCCAAAAACTGCAAAAAAAAAAAAAAATGCTCATTGTCAGGTATCACTACAAAGCGGAAAATATACGTTCATTTCATAAGAGCTGAAAGTGTTTACCTTCAGTGAACACCAATATTTCAATATAAATACTAGACAAAATTTTTTAACACACTTTCACAATCTTCGTTCATAATCAGAGAAATGATTCTGGCCTCCGGTACTACTCATCACTTTCTCTTCTTTATCACATTTCTAAAGTGCACAGTACAAACACTGCATAGCTTACTTGTGATGTGAATTTGTATGCATGTCTACGGAATTTATATTTATACTTGTATTTCAGGTTTTTAATCACACCCATAGGAAGTGGAAAAATTCTCTTATATAACCACATGTGTACAACTTCAGGAAAGATATCAGAAAGATATCCAGAAAAGACATCAGAACAAAGAACAATAACCAATTCAATTCTAAGTTGAAGAATATGAAGCTATCATTCATATAAGGTCTAATCAGTTAATTAGTAATTTCAAATGATTCAATTTCATGTATTTGGAGAGCTATTTTATTATGTAAGAAATCTAAAATGTGTGAAATACCTTTAAAGAGCCCAAAGTGTATATAAAACAAGATGACTAATCTCCAAATAACTATACAATAAGAAACTAAGGGAAAAAAACAATATATCAAGAAAAAGAAATAAATAATAGCACAAATTTTGCTATAGCCATGCATGAAGAAATAATTTCATTTGACAAATATCTTTCATTACCTCAATGTAATCCATTTCTGTCATGTTTTGGATAAAAATTTGGGACTAGTAGAAGTCTATATTTCATTGTGTAAATGATAAAAACAATCATGCCTTTCCAGTTCATCCAAAACCCTAATTGATTTTTCCACATATCACAAAACATTAACAACTATATAGCTATCAATAATTTCTGCAAAATTAAAACATTTAAAGAACAACTACATATTCTCCATCATTTATGTTAGTATGTTTTAAATGGTAATATGTTCATTAGTGTTTATGTCCAGTATACAATGGCCTGAGACAGATTTAGTGCAATGAGTGCATAATTTAAGGTAAATAAACCAAGAAAATTCATGGATGTAAGCTAAACCAGGACAAAAAAAAAAAAAAAATGAATACACTTAAGTCTTTACTGCATTTCTTTCAATATGCTTTATCACTTCTAACTTCACTTGCTATGCATTGGCACTTTTAGGCCTCTTGCGCACACTATCATCTGTATAATCTTTTCCATTATCTTTGAAGACATTTTGATGTCTTGATATTATAGGAAAGGTGACAATGAGATTGCACAAGTTTAAATAATATAAGGATGACATGCTAACATAAAGTGGGGGCAACTCACTCATACAAGGATTCATACAATTTCAGAGATAGAAAAAAATAGAAATGAAACAAGTCTCTCTTTTATACTGAAGTGTTAAAATGATGCCTGAAATGGCAGTGAAAGTGGAGCAGAGCTGGCATTCAAACCCCTGGTTTTCTGACCTACATGCCAGTACTCATAAATCTTGTAACATGAAAGATACTATATAAAACGATTGGCCTATCTAGATTTCTAAATGTTGATGTTTTGGAGGTTTTAAAATAAAGAACACTAAATGTCAACTTTTACAATATTTCAATTGCAATTCTCTGGGCATGAGTAATTGACTGCTATCAATAATTTAGGATTTGAATATCACAGATAATCAAAGTATTTGCATTAACAAAGTCTTATGCATTAAAGTGCCCAAAATTTTTAAAGCTTTAGTTAAATGAAATAGTGAACCTTCATTTGACATAATTCAATCTCTTCTTAATTATTCGTGAAATAACTTTTAGATTTTGAAATAATTTTATGTCCATAGCATGAAATAATGATTTAATCCAGAGATGTGTAAAAACAGGCAGCTGACAACAATGTTGCATGAACTCACAATGTATATGTTTTCTGAGTATATAATTTAATAATAATTTATAGCTTTCATATGAAGGCTAAAACCCAATTATAGCACAGGAATACAGGGAAAGGGGAAAGGGAGGGGAGGGGTGGGGGGAGGATGGGTAGAGGGAGGGCAATTAGTGGGAACATACCTACGGTGCATCTTAGCAGGGTACTGGTGAAGCTTATTAAAGGTAGAGTATTAATGTCTTTATATAGGGATCAAGGACATGCCATGAAGAATATCTGTAACAGTACAATCAAAATATTTCTGAGTGTATACGAATTGTGCCCTGTGATTGCACCAATGTACATAATTATGATTCAATAAAATTATTAAAAATAAATAAATAATAATCAAGTTTATTTAAAAGTATGACTTTTATAGCACCTACACTGGAGTCACCTCAGGAACATGCTGCCACGCTCTGACACCTACCCAAGGGACTCTGCAATTAAGAGATAATATCAAGGAATCAACTTTTTTTTTTTTTGGACACAGAGCTTCACTTTATCACCCTTGGTAGAGTTTCGTGGCATCACAGCTCACAGCAACCTCCAGCTCTAGGGCTTAGGTGATTCTCTTGCCTCAGTCTCCCGAGCAGCAGGGAACACAAGCGCCCACCACAACACCCGGCTATTTTTTGTTGCAGTTTGGCTGGGGCTGGGTTTGAACCCCCCAACCTCGGTATATGGGGCCGGCGCCCTACTCACTGAGCCAGAGGTGCTGCCCTCAAGGAATCTACATTTTAACAAAAGTTCTAGAGTTATTTTCATAAGTAGGTGGTTTTAATGACTTTAGATGGTCTAAAGATCACCCTCTGAGAAACATTATTCAGGATGTTCCCTACTTAGAAAATGCAGCTAATTATGTCTCAATATAATTATTGTCAAAGTCAGCCCCTCAGAGCCATCACTGGCTATTAGGAGCGGCCAGTTTTGTACTATGTGTTTTCAAGATGTATGACAAAAGCACTTCCCCAGCAAATGCAGGTGCAAACAATGATTTCAGAATGACCCACGACATCAGCATCACTGCAGACAAACACGTGGAAAAGTGATGGCTTCTACAGAGTGGTGATCAATGAATGTAGGTGAAGTATTTCAGTAGGACATTCAGCACAGCTCATCAAGACTCCCCTGAAAGACATCAGGTAAACCATGACAAGACTTGCCTGCAATTGTGGGCTATTTTCATTTCTGTTCCTGTCTGAGTTTGTGAGCTCTAGTATGAGGAAGCACACACCTAGGTGTGAAAAGCCCCAGAGCTCCTGTAAGAACTTTGTTATATCTGCTTGGTATAAAATCATCAACACTTGCATTAATACACAGTGCTCCAGAACTCATTTAGAACACAAAACAGATTTTTAAAACATCATTAGAATTTAGCAACAGCTCAAAAGCAGTAAAATAGGTGGGTCCCTGTGATGCAATAGGTTTACTAGGACTAAGGGTTACACACAGCCAGAGGTTTGTCATCACAGTCCTCTCAGCTCAAGTCTCAGAGACGTTCTAGGAGCAGTGAGTAGTCCTAGTCAAACAAAGCATGTAATTCAGCATGGCTTTGTACCAGACAATATTCACTGAAATATCTAAGGAAAAGCTAAAAAGAATGCAATAATATTGTATTTGTATTCCTATTTAATTAAAAAGAGTGCTAACAGCATTTCCAAGGGGGAGGTCATTCTTTGTTCAATATAAGATTTCTCCATGTAAGGTTACTTTGAGAATGGGCAATAAAACAATTCGACATATAAATACTTACAAAAGCTATCATTTCAGTAATGTCACTGACACTCTAGCTAACAACACTGAAGATAAAACACAAATCACAATCCCATAGCTAGGGGCAGTGAGAGAATCAATTTCATCATCCACAGTCAAAGTCTAATCAAAGCCACCAATTCCTTCTTTTTTCACTGAACCTGGAGGCCCCAATTGCCTTGTTGTATCATTTAAAAGGTTTATAGGAGGAAAACTTATATGCAAGAACTTGAACTTGGCTCTCTGTATCCACAGATTCTCCATCTATATAGATTTAACCAACCATGGATCAAAAATATTAGGCCTACATGGTTACTTCTATACTGAACATGTATGGACTTTTTTTCTGTATAATTATTGCCTATGCAATATAAGTAATTACATAGCATTTCACTGTTTTAGGTATTATAAGTAATCCGGAGTGTATGTGTTTATTATACACAAATACCAAGCCATATATATATATATAAAACTTGAGCATCCATGGATTTTAGCACTGGGGGGGGGGGGGGGTCCTGGAATCAATCCATTCAGATACTGAAGGAAAACTATATCCCAAAGTTGAAGAGATCAAACAAAGATTTTCTTGTACACAATAACTACATGAACAGCCAAATGAACAAAGAATGATGATGTACTAAACTTACACAAAATACCACAAAATGTTAGTAGATTTAAAATAAGAACCTTACACAACTGCACACATTCAAAGAGAAACACATAGAGGTGAGCCCTGGGCAGACAGCCTAGAGAGCAAGCATTTCCTTAGGTTGGTTTTTACCCAGTATGTGTACATTTAACACTCTGAAGTGTCAAGGTATAAAATTCAGCTCTGCCTATGTGTGCGCACCTAACTAAATCTTCAAATGTATCTTTGGCTTTACCTTCTCAGAAAATGAATTACGAATTCCGCATTAAGACATCCAATAGTAAGTAACATTTACCACAGAGTTGCATGTGCCTGCCTGTCTTAAAGCCCCCCACAATTTCATTTTCAATTAGCAGCTCCCCAAAAGGCAGTAATGAAAGTAGTTGCTAAAGAGCATTCAGATGTCAGTGAAAGACTGCAAACCCAAACTGTAAATAGCACATTGTGAGACGCCTGTCACCACCATCAACTCCCACAGGAACTGGGAATCACACAGCACGTGATTATCACAACCATCTGCTCAGCTCCCCACCAACACCACTGTAAACCACACAGCCACCTATCTCCTCCCACCTCCCACTCATTACCTGTCATGTACAGACTTGTGTAGAAATAGCATTGCTGTAAACAGAGATTAGAATGCAGAACACACAGGAGCTTATTTCATGTTCTGTAGCTGAGATCTGACCACATGCAGATAACATTGTGTGTTGAAAGAGGGAAAAATGTAAAATTAAGTTAGCAAAAAATGTGCACAGTTTTAATTAAAGGAAGTTCTGTCCTCCCCTCATCCACTACCAAAAGTACACACTAGCTAAGTGTGCAATTGCTCTTCAATCACTGAGATTGAAAGAAATCATTGGAGTTAGAGCTAGAAATCATTATCATCACTGTATCTTTCTTACTCCTCTAATGATACACAGTACCAGGTGTGTATAAAGTCTGTGTGCAGTTTAAAATTGCACACTATTTTAAACTGCACAGGAACTTTATGGCCATCCTGTATTTAAATAGCCCTTAATAAAGTTCTGCGTGTACACACATGCATACTACATATAACAATTTCTTACTATGGGCAATATAAAAAGTCATTGCTTTATGGAACAGTTCCTATAGGTATCACAATGACATGCGCTGAGATACTGCCCATTCTTCTAGTTGCACTTTCTTTTCCCATTCAGCTTTTCTTTCCGTAATATTTATTTTATGAGATGGTAGTTGATCTGTTATGATAGTTAATTTTAGGTGTCAACTAGACTAGAATAAAGAATACCTAGAGAATTGGTAAAGTACTATTTTGGGGTGTGTCTATAAGGGTCTTTCCAGAAGAGAATGGCATGTGAGTCTCAGTGAAGAAAGCGGAAAAAACCTACCCTCAACATGGCCAGGTATCTTCCAATGGAGTGAAAGTTTAGACAGAACAGAAACAGAAGAAAGGCAAATTGGTTTCTGTCTTTCCTGAAGTTGGGATATACTTTCCTGCCCTTGGAGGTCAGAACTTCAGGTTCCTCAGCCTTTGCGCTTCAGGACCTATCCCAGTGGCCTTCTGAGTTCTCAGGCCTCCTGACATGGTCTGAACCACGCTACTAGCATCCCAGGGTCTCCAGCTTACTGATGATCTGTCATGGGATTTCTCAGCCTCTATAATCATGCGAGCCAGTTCCTCTAAGAAATCCCCTCTTATATATTCACATACATATCCCCAAAGTTCTTTCTCTCTGGAGAACCCTCACTAATATGTGCGCTATGCTATCTTTCTTTTTTCTTTTTTTTTTAATTGAGACAGAGTTTCACTTTGTTGTCCTTGGTAGACTGCTGTGGCATCACAACTCACAGCAACTTCAAACTCTTGGCCTCAAGGATTCTCTTGCCTCAACCACCCTAGCAGTTGGGACTAGAGGCCCCAGCTACAATGCCCGGCTATTTTTTCGTTTGTTTGTTTAGCAGGTCCAGGTGGTGTTCGAACCCACCAGCCCCAGAGCATGTGGCCGGCACCCTAACCACTGAGCTACAGGCGCCCAGCCTAACGTTTCCCTTTTTAGTCATTTTTACTATGTGTTTATTAAGAATTAAAAATGTGGCACGGCGCCTGTGGCTCAACCGGGCTAAGGCACCAGCCACATACACCTGAGCTGGCAGGTTCAAATCCAGCCTGGGCCTGCCAAACAACAATGACGGCCGCAATCAAACAATGGCTGGGCCTTGTGGCAGGTGCCTGTAGTCCCAGCTACTTGGGAGGAGGAGGCAAGAGACTCGCTTGAGACCAGGAATTGGAGGTTGCTGTGAGCTGTGATGCCACAGCACACTATCCAGGGCGACAGCTTAAGGCTCTGTCTCAAAAATAAATAAATAAATAAATAAAAATAAAAGAATTAAAAATGTACTATATGTTTATTAAGAATTAAAAATTTTATTAAAAATAAAAACAAAAGCACAAAATCCCTCATATAACTAATTATCACATTGGTGCCAAGTTTACCAATCCTAATTGCAAACCAATACATTCAACATAATACACAATTCATTCCAGATCAGAGACAAGCCTGGATTGGGCTTTTAAGCACTTTGTTCTTACTCAAGTCAATCAATATTCCAAGAGAGATTATAAACAAATATTTCATTCTTCCCAACCTTTTATTTTTTTTCTCATTTCTATACTTTAGGCAGGGGCAAAAATGTAGTATGCAACCTAAATTTATAAAGAGGAAAACATTAATAATTTTATTTGACATTTTGGCTTATAATCTTCATGGAACTACTCTATTTTTCAAAAGCAAATAAAATTACAATTTATATGTTAAACTTGAAATTTAGAAGTATGAGACAAAAATGGTTGAACTGCTCACATTTCTTAATACTAACTCAAAGTACCTACAGGCATCTAATCATTGTAACAAATTTATTTATGAAAAAGCACCTTGTGGCTCAAGAGGCTAAGGCGCCAGCCACATACACGGAAGCTGGAGGATTCAAATCCAGCCCAGTCTCACTAAACAACGATAGTTGCAACCAAAAAATAGCCGGGTGTTGTGGCAGGTGCCTATAGTCCCAACTATTTGGGAGGTGGAGGCAGGAGAATTGCTTGTACCCAGGAGTTGGAGGTTACTGTGAGCTGTAATGCCACAGCACTCTACCCAGGGCGGCAGCTTGAGCCTCTGTCTCAAAAAAAAGAAGGGAGTGGGGGAGGGAGGGAAAGAGAAAGAAAGAGCACATAGCCAAGGTTATAAATGTCTTTCATTACAAAAGTAAAATCCCAAATTACATTAGTTTCTAATGCTCTGATTTCTAGAAACCTGTAGGCTCTAGACTCAAGCTAGATAAATATTTGTGTGATTTTTGGCTAGATGGTCAACCCAAACTAATTAATAGGTCTTCAGAAATGCACCTTGAACTGGATCTGTTTAATCAAAATTTTCCATTATAAATCCTCCTTTGAAAGTTAATTTCTACTAGTAAAAAAGTAACAAAAAGTTCCTCAGACAATAAGATTAAGTCTCACTGAAATAAACCACCAGCATCTGGCAGCAAATACTCTCAACAGGAGAAAGCACAGGATGGGATACACTATTCCATCAGGACAGGCAGAAACACAACTGGTGGCTTAGTCACCAGAGCCCTCTATACTACCACAATCACTTGCTCCAAATAAGGCCAACATGCTACGTCGACACACAAAGCAGGTGCAACTACCATGCATAGTTCTAATAATAGCTCTAATTTTAAATATAATACCTAGCACTGGGATCTCTGCCTCTTTTTCAAAGAAATCAGCAGATATTTTTGATATCTAAAATTTATAATGTCAGCTATAAATTTCAGACCATACTAGACTTTCAGAGAAAGAAACAAACTTCCATGCGCTATAAGAAATACCCACCCAGAACAGCTTATATAAAGATTTTTAAACCATACAGAGGGCATTCCACATAAGTCATCCTCACCTGCAAGGTTAGAGACTACTGGCTATACTCCTGAAATATTCCTGAATTCCTTTATTTTCCTCTCAAATGATGTTCTCCTATGACCAGAAGCAATAGGCTGCCTTATCCCTGGTAAATTTTTCCCTTAGATGAATGATGGCTTTTTGGTGCCTGAACCTCAGTTAAAAAGGGAGACTACAGGATTTATTTTAATCATCCACCCAGGTAACTTTTGGAAGAGTTGGTATTACCTAAAAATGTCTTCTCTTCTAGCTTACCTAAGCCTATTTCCTCAGACTTAGTTCATAATAGAAAGAAAGGACAAACTGACTAAAAGGAGATATAGAAATCCACTCATAACCCAAACCGAGAGTTCTTTGAACTCTCATCAACTTTTCATCATTGCTACTCTATTTTTAAGCCTCTTTGCTCTCTCTCTGCTTTAAACTACAAAGCACTAAATTTTTAAAGCACTCTCTACAGTCTAAAAGTTAGACATAATGAGATACAACTAAACTGAATGCCTTAGGATGAGCTGAGTTTTCCCAAAATGCTTCTCAGGAAGTTATAATTTGGCTAACAGGTTTGGCAACACATGACTTCCCTGTGTTCCTCAGTAGTTTCCCTGCGTCTTAGTCTCCCGATTAGAGAATAAAGCTCCTTACAGAGAGGACCTATGCAACCTTTATGGAGAAAATCTGTGTGACCTTGGTTTTAATACTCATACCATGAGTCAAAGTAGAGGCGGGAAAAAATCTACATGCTCTTACCAGTAAAAGTGCTTACATCATGAGCAAATAGTTCTGTGTAGGACAAATGTAAGCCTAGGGAGGTCAGAAAGACATACACTATTTTGTATAACAGACAACTTATTCCTTTCTTCATCAATTTCTCAAACCCATTTGGTAATTAAGAAGAGTGATCACATTTGCCATATCAAAACATGTAATTATCTACCAGGACAGTTGCCAGCTCAGCACCTTTTAAGTCAGTTATGTATCTGTACTAAAAAACATAACCTAACAAATAAGTGCCAGTTTAAAAGTTTTCTTTTAGACTTTTCATCTTTTGTATTAAGTCTAGATAGAGTTGACACATTCTTAGTAAAGTATCACAAGAATGGAAAATTAAGTATCCAATGTACTAGATACCAATATGAAGCCAGTAGCCAGACTAATACACACCCACATAACAGAAAACCTCAGTACGGGGGGCGGGGGGGTGGCGTAAGGGGATCGGTGTGCTCCCACCTAATGGGCACAACTCCTGGCTGTGGGACACAACTATGACAGGGACTTTACCTATCAAATCCAAACACTGTAACACTGCCTCATAATGTCGGGAGGGGGGCTTTCTTTTGAAAGTATTGAAAAACATCACAAGAACTGAGGTTTTATAACCAAGCAAGTGAAGGAAAAAGCAGTCTGGTTAGAACTACACATCTTTCTATTAAAAGTATATAATTGCACTCTCAGAGTAAAAAGATTAGCTGCCTTGGACAGATTCTCAGAAAAAAATATCGTATCATTTCCTCTCTACTAAGAAGTAACAAATTCTCATAATTACAGGAAAGCTGTGCATTAAACAGGAAGTACCATTCCCTAATAAGATACAAACCTAATTCCCTCTCAGCAAGTCAGAAATAAAGACTAAGTTCTCGCCTCCTCCCTATTTTATCTGTAGTTCTCAGTAAGAGGCACTAAATGATAACACATTAAGTTAGAAATACTCCTCAAGGCTCACTCACATTTCAAGGTCCCCTCCCATATAAGATGGTCAGATTCGGTTCCTTATCTGATAAGGAGCCCAGGAAGGAGAAAAACTAATAGTGATATGCATAGCCATCTAGCAGAATAGGAAAGCTATCTCATCTACTCTCAGGACAAGTTTCTGAACATCTACTGTGACCATTAAACACTTGTGTGTCATCTTTTACCAATGATCACACAACGGATGGCACTTGTCTGGGATGACACACAATGGACCACTCCGTCTCCTACTACAAATGCATCTTCTGCTTCTCCTGTAAAAGTCTTCATAGAGCTCATCAGTTACAGAATGACAGACTCCAACACAAAATTACCTTCAGACGTACAGACTCCTTCACAATCCTTTGCAACACTATATTCTTCCATGTTATTCATGGAAAGAACGGTAACTCAGATTAAGAAGCCTAAGAAACACTCCAGTCCAAGCCCCACATTTTCCAGATGTTAGCACCACTCTGTTACTTGTCTGGGGTTTCATAATAGCACTGTGACTCAAGAAAAATTACAAATGAAAAATATTATGATCTTATCTCAATTAGGAACTTCTGCTTCCTAACATAACACTTGATTGGATGTATATTTCGGCATCAACACAACAGAGAATACCACTTTTTTTTTAAAGCCCTTTCATAGGGCCAAAGATGATTCATTCTTTGATTTTCTATGATTCACAAAGAGTCAAAATAATTGCTTTTCAAATATTTTGCCTAAAACAAAGATAGCTTTGATTTCAAATACCATTAGTAGCAGAAGGCTGACCATTAAGGCTAAAAGTTACATAAATTTAAGATGCTTAAGTCCTGGCTTTCTTTCGTGATCATATACTATTTCACAGGAGGACCCTGAAACTCTTAAAGAGTCTAAAGAAGAATTTTCAGGACAAAAACAGAAAAGTCAGATAATGTCTACGAGAAAGAGATTCACCATGAGGAGCCACAGCTTAGTGTTAGCTCAGAATTAAATTGGTTCCTTGCCTGAAAGGGTAAGAAGACTGTCTCTTAAGCTTGCTTGGAGATAAAGCCTGGGGGAAAGATGGGTGGCTACAATGCAATTTCTCTCCACTGGGAATAATTATTTTTCTCACATTTCACACAGAGGCAGAAGTGAGATGTCACAAATGCCACAGGAGCATAACCTTTCAAAGCAACTAATCTTGCCTCCCTCTCCCCAACTCCCTGTTCAAAAACAAAAACAAACCAAAAAACCCTACATTTATCCAAATATGGTTACTTTCAAACTTTCTAGCTCTTTCTCTGCTCTCTAAACTTAGTGATTTATCTTGTTTCTTCCTGGGTTTCCATAAGCCATTTCTAGGACTACAGTCACTCCATCTATCCAAACTACTCAGGTACTTTCTAGAAATACTTGTAGACTACCTCCATCCTCTCACCTAAACTTCACTTTCTCTTCACGCCCAATCCTTATCTCAAACAAAGGAGGCAGAGTGAATGTAGAGGGAAAACAGAAAGCTGTGGAGCTACAGAGATCTCCATCTAAATCCTGGCTCTACCTCTTTCATTGCTAAGTGGCCTCAGACAAGTCACTTCATCTCTTTGAGCTATAATTTCCACATGTGTAAATAGCCATGATACTAGGCAGGTTGTTGTACAAATTACAGGTTATACTACACAAGCTTCCCACTGAATCACTGTAGCATGTTATACATTAAGTACATGTTAATAGTTACTAATATAACTCTAATCTAGCAATACCTTTAGAGAAACACTGTGCTGGGCGTCAGATTTGTGGCATTATCCTGGGAGTCTGCGTCCTACTGAAATCCATCACTCCAGGTGTTTTTTCAGGGCATGTCCTTCACTGCCCATGCAGCAGGACTCTTGACACCAAACCATCCACAGCATCATCACCCAAAGTAACACTCTTGATTCTTTACAAGAGTAGACTTCCAACCAAGCTAACCATTATCATACAGAAAACTTCCTAAAAGCAAAAATTTCATAAGATCCCAGGAAGGAATCAGGAATTTGTATTTAGTAAAGCTCATGATACAATTTTTTAAAGGTATGGGAGGTTTTGGAACAACTATTTTGTAGATCCCAGATCTTCCCCCTCTGCAGAAAAACAGCTACAAAGTAAAAATTACCTGTTTGGCTTCTAATTAGCAACACCTGCTCTGTAAACCACAATTCCTCCTCAGCTTCCTTAATGTGGTAGTCAATCCCACCCAATGGTGCTGCCACAAACAAACAAAACACACTCACGATACAGGTAACTCCACAGGCACTAAAGCCTCTGGATTTGTACAGTAAATATGCTACCAACAGTTTCATTTCTCATTATTAATCTATCTCATGTGGGGATTTCTACAGGCAGAAAAGGCTTCCCAAATGCCAACAGCTATATTTTCTTGTGGATCACTGAAACCTAATTATTAACAGGCCAGTAAGCCCACTACCACACTTTCATACAACCAGCAGATCACAAAGATAGTCCTGAATTATGGGCTACAGAGAACTACTAAGGCACTGAAAGGTAAATTCGTGTATTTGCCACTGTACTCCCATATGCCACAATATTTGACTTTCTCTGGGAAATATAAGCCTTATGCAAAGCACTGTTCATACACAGACAACCATTTTTAGCTCTTTAGTACCATGAGATACACAATGTATGTGATCAAATCTGCCTGTTCCATTTGTCCTAATTATGAGGATCTGTCTCCTATACTCTAGTCTGTCCTGATTGACAATTATCAAGACTTTAATCTGCCCTAAATACTAGTAACACCAGCATCAAATTTTGTTGCAAAGAGCAGATTTGACTGAAAGGGTGCCATGCTAAAGTTTCAAATCCAAATAATAAACAGACTGGGATTTATAACTGAGTTTGAATAGTTTATGTTCTTTTAGAGGCAACTACACAACTCAGCAATGCAGCCACTCCAGCACCCACACAAGGATATTTTTCTCTACCTGTTAGGAACAACTACAGAGGAGCAGACACCTAAGAAAGGGATTTTGCAGCCATAAAGAAGACCAAACCAAAGAAAGTTTCCTCACCTGTCTGAGTCCCTTCGGCATTTTCTTTCTCTTCCCAAGGTGCTGGCAGAGATTGCGGTCATTTTCTCGATCTGAGCTATAGTGGTGTGGGTGGCTAAGTCTGCTCTTCTTGGAATGAAAGGACAAGCCATTCGTAAGTGCTTCTCGTTTCTTCTTGGTCAATGGTGTCTGGCGTTTCTCCACACGTTCCTGAGGCTTAAGTGCTACATCTTTCTATTGAAGAGAAGAGAAGGAAAAGGAAGTGGTGGTTACATAGGTATCTAGGGTCACACCCCATATACTGGCTAAATAGGGTCACTAGGAAGAGGAACAGGGAAAGGAAAGTAGGATATAAAAATACTTAAAAATAAGAAACATGGCTCTGACTTTTTCTGAATCCTTAATGCCATCACAAACACATCCTTTCTATTCCTGTTACAGAAAATTCAACATAGCACAAGTATCTGTCATTAACAGTGATTTCACTGCTAAAATAATATTTCACCTAGAATAGTGGCTTTCTGTTTGATTCAGTGCTGCGTCCAATACACAATGACATTCAACAGGGAAGCTCTTGGTGCATCACTTATATTTCCAAAAAAGAGTGCTAAGTGCGTGTCTGTTTCAAAAGAAATGGCACAAGACTGAACATATCAGGCCCAGATGGATGTGAGCCAACAAGTAAGAAACTGTCAATTCACATGATTAAAATTATTGCTTAATGTGTTATATTTTTACCACGTGTTCCTGTAAACATTCTTAATTTCCATCTTAGCAAAATGTAACAACAATATTATCACCAAGATCAACAGCAACTTTAAATTTATTCCTGTCTATGGATGGGGATGGGGGCATCAGTAATTGACATCCTTGAATACAGAGCTGCAACTGTACAAACTACACCTGAGCATTTCAGGCCACATGACCTAGTATTATTCTGTGCCTGCAGGCAGCTCAAGAAAACTGAGATAATAAAATCTGAATGTTTAATGTCTAGATACTGACATTATTCACTGTAAGACTTGGAGTAAGTCACTGCAACTCACTCACAGAACATTAAATGACCTGACATATACAAAAGTCTTTTGACCCTAAATAATGTTGTACACAATAAGTACTAAAATGAAAATGATCTGGCGTCTGATTATTTATAAATGAAGGGATATGATCCTCTGTACACAGAAACTGTTTCTTCATGGAGTCTCACCCACCCCCCAACTCCAGTTTATCAGTTTATATATTTCTAAATGCACATTTAAAAATAAAACTAAAATAAAAATTTCCTTTTATCTATTTCTCTCTCTTTCCTCCTTTCTACATCCAATATTCTCAAAGTAGTTATCTATCTGCTCTGGCCCAGTATCTCAGTACTCCCCCACCTGACATATAGGGATGTCCTTAACATCTTCCCACAAATGAGCCAAACCCATTAGTTTGAGATTTGAGGGCTTGCTATAATCTGAAGAATTGTTTCTCACCATTTTCCCCTCCCCGGCCCAAATTTATATGTTGAACTCCTAATCCCCAAGGCGATGGTATTAACAGGTGGGATCATTGAGATGCCATTAGGTCATGAGTATGGAAGCCTCATGATGGGATTAGGCCCTTACAAAGAACCTAAGGAAACTAGTTTATTCCCCTATCATTTGAGAGCAGAGCTAGACAATGCCATCTTTAAGGAATGGTCCCTCACCAGAGGCTAAATCTGTTGGCACCCTGATCTTGGACTTCTCAGCCTCCAGAACTGTGAAAAATAAAAGTTTCTTGTTAATAAGTTACCCAGTCTATTTTGTTGTAACAGCCTGGACAAACTAAGATAGGCCTTATACTGTTTTGGCTTGGCCGCAAAAGTCCTCTTGTACACATTCCTCACTATTCTACTTCAAGGACTTTCAACTCAGCCGTGCTGCTCACCTCAAAGAGACCTTTCTTATAAAGCCACGCTCTCTATTCTTTTTTTTTTTTTTTTTGAGACAGAGGCCCAAGCTGTCACCCTGGGTAGAGTGCAGTGACATCACAGCGCACAGTAACCTCCAATTCCTGGGCTCAAATGAGTCTCCTGACTCTGCCTCTTAAGTAGCTGGGACTACAGGCGCCCGCCACAACGCCTGGCGATTTTTTGGTTGCAGCAGTCATTGTTGTTTGGTGGGCCCAGGCTGGATTCAAACCTGCCACCTCAGGTGTACGTGGCTGGCGCCTTAGCCCATTGAGCCACAAGCGCCGAGCCACGCTCTCTATTCTTAGACCTTAACTCACTGAACATACACTTCTATACAACCAGTATATACCAATACAACTTTACCACAGACCTACATAGGTGCTGGGAAGATAATGGTGCAAGGAAAAAACCCACCCTCCCAAAGCCTAGAATGATTCATATGATACAAAAATGTTACTTCAAAACTGCTCTAAAGAAAAAGTAAAGGGTTCTCAAACTGGGGCAAATTATCTAGTCCAGGAGGGAGGGTTAAAGCTAAGGAAATGACTACCATTTAACTCAGCTCTGAAAGACCAAGCAAACAGAACAGTCTGTGCAAAGGCCTTGAGGCAACAGGTAACATAATCTCCTGAAACAATGTGTAACAGGGCAGGATCTAAGTAGCACATCTCAGTAACCCCAGTCTGTACTTCAGTAAACCAGGTTAAAAGTGGGTGGTCAGTATATAGGTTGCTAAATACATACTGAGACAACTACAGAAAACCTCCAAATCTATAAAGCACGGTGGTGACTTAAAAATATCCAAAACCACCTCCACTAGATAGTGTAGCAAGCTAGAAAAGCTTAAAGCAGCAGGAAATAAGAAATCTAGCCGGGCCTGGTGGCTCATGCCTGTAATCCTACCACTCTGGGAGGCTGAGGCACGTGGACTGCCTGACCTCACAGATTTGAGACTAGCCTGAGCCCAGAGAAAGACCCCATCTTCTAAAACACAGCCGGGCGTTGTGGCGGTTGCCTATAATCCCAGCTACTTGGGAGGCTGAGGCAAGAACGATTGAGTCCAAGAGTTTGAGGTTGCTGTGAGCTAAAATGCCACAGGACAGGACTCTACCAGGGGCAACGAAGTGAGACTCTGTCAAAAAAAAAAAAAAGGAAGGAAGGGAGGGAGGGAAGGAGAAAGGAAGGAAGGAAGGAAAGAAAGAAAGAAATGAAAAGAAATCTAGTAGGATATGCTGGTGCATAAGAAGGATCACAGCAAAGAGCAAGAAACCTTATTCTTAAAGCAATAAGATAGCAAACATAACAGTCTTACAAGGCAAAGGAATAGCTTCTAGTGTAACTTTTAGCTGCTACTACTATAGATGATTTACCCTCTGTCACGTAAGGCTATGCTGAGAAGTGTTTTAGGGGACAAGCTGAGATCAAAGCCAGTGCACATTGATTCCACAGTCCCAGACCTTGCACACTACACCTAATACACAGTAAATGTTCAATAAATATCTGCTGAATTGAATTCCTTTGTCTACTGTCCACTACCTCAGTCAGTTATGTCAGGCACCTATTCAGCTGAAAACGTCATGTTTAGTCTCACATTTAACCAAAGTAGTCAGCTATCATTAAAAGACATTCAGGAATAATAGCAATGCCAGCAGAAGGAGGCAGGTGAGTTCCACTGTGGGCTGTATCTATATAATATGATTAAATTGTCCCACTTGTAAGGATAATATAAAAACTCTCGCAGAGTAAAAATCTCCTTTCTTTGTCCCACAACCCACTTACTGTCCTTCATCCTATGCATGTAGAGTATCAGATTAATAAACAAATGATACTTAATAATGTATCAACTGTGCTTTTAAAGAAAATAATGCCATTCTCTTTGGAGACCAAATCTTTCACATTGAAGGTGCTGCCAAAGTATACTGAAAATTATGTGCAATTCCATACAAATATGAATTAATGACAGTATGTTATAATTTTTTCCAAATCCATTTTGTTTTCATGTAGCATATTAATCAAGGCATTCTCACTGCACTACTGAATAGCTATACAGAGCAAATGGACCTCATGCCGAGACGAGACGTTAGCTTGTAAGAGACCTGCTGAAGTCTTAGCAGCAGTTACACAATCATCTTATCTCCAATTAATATTGAGATTTTCCACTCTGAGTAAGGGTGGAAGCTTAAGAGGTAAAAGGGATATGAACAGTCTATAAAACATTTTTATTGTATAATAATAAATTTATATTTTCAAAAAATTGGTTTAAGACTAAAAATAATCTTTATTTTTTTCAATGATACATCTTCATTTATAAATTACTATAAAGACTCTTTGGTACAAATACTGAATAAACCAGGATACTATCCATTTCCTATACAAACATTCACTGACTGCTTACTATGTATAAAGTCTTAGAGGAAAAAAAGAAAACAAAAACCCTGTCCACTATAAGCTATAGGAATCAAAGACAAATAAAATATAAACCACTACCTTATCAATATTCAGAAGAGTTGTGTACATGATTACATACGTGTGTGTGTGTGTATGTGTGTGCGCATAGATATTCCCACAAACCCACCACCAATCAACACCCAGTGGTAATAATTACTAATTTAAGAATTTTTGAGGCGAGGTGCTATGGCTTATACCTGTAATCCCAGCATGAAGTGCAAGAGGACTGCTTCATGAAGCAAAGAGTTTGAGAATACCCTGGGCAACATAGCAAGACACTATCTCTACAAAAAAAAAAATTTTTTAACGAGCCAGGCATGGTGGTGTATGTCTGTATTCCTAGCTACTCAGGAAGCTGAGGCAGGATGATTGCTTAAGCCCAGGCATTTGAGGTTATAGTAAACTATGATCCTGAAACTGGCCTCCACTCTCACTGACAAAGCAAGATCCTATCTCTTAAAAAAAAAAAAAGAATTTCCTTAAAGAAACTTGGATAATCTCTATAGTATTGCTATAATATAGGAAAGAAAATTATTTATAAAATAACTTGATGGGATCAATGAATAACAATTTTCAAAGGCCTGTTGATTCAAGAATCAACCATAACATAGGCTAGTGGTTCCTTAGAGAAACTGTCCATCAAAACTGCCTGCAATGCTTTCTGAAAATAAGATGATTGTACCCTATATGCTGCAGGGGTAACATTCAGCAAATGAATTAAGCGTGACAGAATATGCCAACCCCAAAATATGCCACTTTGGTATAAGGATTATTTTAAACTAAAAGCACTTACAAACGGCAGATACAAAAGGGACAGTGCCTTCCCATACCAGGAGAAAAGAAACATTATCAACAGAGAGACCCAGAATATCCTCCTTGTATCAGAGACAAGAAACTTTTTTTTAACCAGAGACAGAGAGCCCAAGCTGAGAAAATTCTGTACAAATGCATCTTTCATCAGCCTCCCCATACATTTTAGTTATTTTCCCACAACTGCCACTCTGTTCAATCTACTAAATATGCATTTAGGTTTTGCCACTTCTTTGGGTCTTCATTTTCCTGAAAGGGCTCTCACATACATGTAAAAATCTGCATGCTTTTCTTCTGCTAATCTATTTTATGTCAACTTAGTTCTCAGGTCTGATCAGAGATAAAAATTTGCTTGCCCTTACCAAGCACTGGGAAAGAAAGGGCAATAAAGCAGAAGGATAAGGAAGAGATCAGGAAAAAATGCTTTAAAGCAGTCACTTGAAAATCATAGAAGAAGTGGCTCAGCGCCTGTGGCTCAACAGGCTAAGACCCAGCCACGTACACCTGAGCTGACAGGTTCAAATCCAGCCTGGGCCTGCCAAACAACAATGCCTGGGCTGCAACCAAAAAATGGCCGGGCGTTCTGGTGGGCGCCTGTAGTCCCAGCTACTTGGGAGGCTGAGGCAAGAGACTCGCTTGAGCCCAGGAATTGGTGGTTGCTGTGAGCTGTGATGCAACAGCACTCTATCCAGGGTGACAGCTTGAGGCTCTGTCTCAAAAAAAAAAAAAAAAGAAAAAAGAAAAAGAAAAAGAAAATCATAGAAGAGGCAAGAAAGAGAGAGAGCCATCCAGCCACCAACAGAAAATTTGGCTATGAGGTAAAAAGATTTAGACATATTGACTACCAAAAGAGGTGGTGAGTGTATGAGCCATGCACAACAGATGGGAACAGGTTTGTAGAATGGTTGAAATTATGTGATTTTTGGGTTGCTAGTGATGGAAGACAGGGTCACAGAGGCACATAAACTGAGAAGCTAAGACCCTGCCTAACAAAAGCAATTTCCTTCAACACTCAGCCTTCTTCAAAATTGGTGATCTTGCTCTTAACTTTCCCTTCTCCCAAATTACAATCTTTCACCAAAGGCTTCCTCTGCCACTCCTGAATTTCAAAATGAGATGGTTCAGTGTTGTGCAAACTAGGAGAGAGCAACAAATTGCAGATGAAACACTGTGTAGACTGCAGGGCTCCATTTGCTGATTACAGATGGAGCCAGAGACAATAGAAAATGAGGACACAATTTGCCTGCCTTGCATGAAATGGGTTTTAGAAAGTCTACATCTGATTTTTCCAAGCAAACTAATCTGAGGACAACACGTCACTTACACAGCATTTGTAGTATGTGTGTCTGCACGTGCCTGTGTGTGTGTGTGTGTTTAAGAGAGGGATGAAATTTAAACAGAACCTTTTTGTCAGTTATTTGATCTTAAGGACTTATAAAGAAAACAGCAAAGAAGCTAAGAGAAAAAATGCCTTGCCTGTCCAAATGACAGCATATGCTATTATTTTAGTCTGTCAAGTCCTTTGCTAATTTATTGTGTACCATTTGCACTTGTCTTAAAAACACTGATTCCATCAATGCATCAATGCAAGAGTCTGCAGTGGTAAGAAGTGAAAGTTAGAAAGGAAAAATAAGTTTTAAAACTTCACTCTGCATATTGCAGGTGTGCCCATAATGGTCCCACACTTCGGACTTTTCACCAAATGGACCTTTGAACAGATATTCAAGTCTAAACATTTTAATAAGTAGATGAGACAATGTATGAGAATTTACAAGGCATCCACTCTGGCATTCAAAGTTCAATTCCTAATGTTCACATCTTCTAAAAATAAAAATGACAGTATCTATTATGTACCATACACTTTGCCAATTGTTGAAAATTTTTAAGGATTCCTAAACTTAGGCTTCTTAATCAGGGCAACAGGCAAATCAATGAACTGTTGCAGTAAAGTGAGTTAGGTGAGGGGAAACAGGTGCTCTGAACTGCCATTATTTACCCTGGGGTAAAACTGTAACTCTGTATTGCATAAAGATAGAAGATCAATGGAACAGAACACTCAAGAAAGTCACCTACACATATATGAACAATTGATTTTCAGCCAAAACAGTTTGGTGGCAAAATAACAGTCTTTTTAGCAAGGAGTGATGGAACAAGTAACCATGTGCAAAATAAACTACTTTTTAATCCATACTTGAATCTGAATTAAAAAGTTAACTTAAATGTATTATAATCCTAAATGTAAAACTTAAAACCACAAAACTTCCAGAAGTTTTTCTAGGAGAAAAATCTTACAGCCTTGCATTTGGCAAATATTCCTTAGATTTGATACCAAAAGCATAACCCATAAATAAAAATAAATTGATAAGTTACATTTCATCAAGAATCAGAGATCTAAAAATAGACCTGCCATTTGATCCTGTAATTCCTTTACGTGGTATATACCCAGAAGACCAAAAATCACATTACAACAAAGATATCTGTACCAGATTGTTTA
>CAUYON010075750.1:0-15708 GCA_963573935.1 Arctocebus calabarensis
ATGTCTTTATATAGTGATCAAGAAAATGCCATGAAGGCTATCTGTAACAGTACGATCAAAACATTTCTGAATGTATATGAATCGTGCCCTATGATTGCACCAATGTACAGAATTATGATTCAATAAAATTATAAAAAGAAAGTAAATCTTAGCATTCTTCTTGGAGAGACCCCGAGCAGAAGCCCTGCTGGCAGGAGAAGCGAAAGAGTCAGAGCAAGGGGGTCCGTGAAAAAATAGGCGCTCCCCAACTGCATTCTCCTGCAGCTTCTTATAGACATGATCCTGGGGCTACTTGCACCACAGTGTAGATGCTGCCAGTCACTGATGTTCTCGTCTTGCAAGCTCTCCTGTGAAGGAGAACCAAATTCCTTCCCCAAGCCCTTACCACCAAGGTGTTATATTAGAGGTGTTATATTGAGATGTTACTGGAGTTTCTTGTAGTTAGAAAGTGTTCCGAGCTTTGCTCTTGCTTCTTTCTACCTGTGTCTACTACACTCTTTCATTTAGCTTACACCATCCATCCCTCACACCAAGCAGAATACTCTTCTTCTCGTTTTTATTTACTTTCTTTTCTTTCTTTTTCTTTTTTTCTCAATCATAACTTTGTACATTGATACATTTATGAGGTTCAGGGTACTGCTTACATTGAACTAAGTAACATCCATCACAATTATACTCATTTCTTAACAGTTCTGAAATGTAACATTGCATCATGCATATTAGGTGAGATCCCACCAAATACCCTCCCTCCTCCTATATCACCCTCTCCTCCCCTCTCTCTCTTCTTCCCTTCTACTTTCTGGACTATAATTGTGTTTTGCCATTCATTTGAATGTATAGGTGATTATATGTTGATTTCATAGTAGTACTGAGTACATTGGATACTTTTTTGCTCATTCTCCAGATCCTTTACTAAGAAGAATATGTTCCAGCTCCATCCAGGTAAACATAAAAGATGTGAAGTCAACATCCTTTTATATGACTGCATAGTATTCCATGGTGTACATATACTAAAATTTGTTAATCAATTCATGGGTCAATGAGTATTTGGGCTGTTTCCATGTCTTGGCTATTATGAATTGGGCTGCAATAAACATTCTGGTGCAAATGTCTTTGTTGTAAAATAATTTTTGATCATCTGGGTATATACCTAGTAGAGGAATTTCAGGATTGAATAGTAGGTCTACTTTTAGTTCCTTGAGTATTCCCCAAACTTCTTTCCAAGAAGGTTGTATTAGCTTACATTCCCACCAGCAGTGTAGAAGCATTCCCTTCTCATTGCATACATGCCACATCTGTCGTTTGGGGATTTTGTGATGTGGGCTAATCTTACTGGAGTGAGATGATATGTCAAAGTGGTTTTGATTTGCATTTCTTTGATGATTAAGGATGACGAGCATTTTTTCATGTGTTTGTAGGCCATGAGCCTGTCTGCATCAGAGAAGTTTCTGTTCAAATCTCTTGCCCAAATAGAAATAAGGTTATTTATACTTTCCTTATTGATTAATTTGAGTTCTCTGTGGATTCTAGTTAAGAGACCTTTGTCAGAAGCATAACCTGCAAAATTCTCCCATTCTGAAGGTTGTCTGTTTGCTTTATTTACTGCACTCTTTACTTTGATCGGATCCTAGTAATGTATTTTTTTGTGTTGCTTCAATTACCTGGGGGTTCTCGTCATAAAATATTCTCCTAGGACAATTTCTTCAAGTGTTTTACCTGCACTCTCTTCCAGTATTTTTATAGTTGCATGTCTTAAGTTTAAATCTTTTATCCAGTGAGAATCAATTTTTATTAATGGTGAAAGGTGAGGGTTCAGTTTCAGTCTTCTATAGGTTGCCATCCAATTCACTCAGCACCATTTGTTAAATAGGGAGTCTTTCCCCCACTGAATATTTTTGATAGGCTTGTCAAAGATCAAATGATGATAAGTGACTGGGTTCATCTCTTGGTTCTCTTTCTGTTCCATAAATCTACCTCCCTGTTTTTGTGCTAGTACCATGCTGTTTGATCACTACAGATTTATAATATAGCTTGAAGTCTGGTAATGTGATACCTCCTGATTTGTTCTTATTTCTGAGTAATGTATTTTCTATTCAAGGTATTTTCTGATTTAATACTATTTTTTCCAGTTCTTTAAAGTATGACAATGGTGCTTTAATAGGAATTGCATTAAATCTGTGGATTGCTTTGGGTAGTATGGACATTTTAACAATGTTGATTTTCCCCAGCCATGATCATGGCATGTTTTTCCATTTGTTAACATCTTCAGCTATTTCTTTTCTTGGAGTTTCATAGTTCTCCTTATAGAGGTCTTTCACCTTCTTTGTTAGGTACACTCCCAGATATTTCATCTTCCTTGGCACTACTGTAAAAGGAAAAGAGTACTTAACTATATTTCAGCATGACTATTTTTGGCATATATAAAAGCTACTGATTTGTAAGTGTTGATTTTGTATCCTGAGACGCTGCAGTTTTCCTTGATCACGTCTAAGAGTTTTCAAGTTGAGTCCCTGGGATTTTCCAGGTATAGGATCATATCATCAGCAAAAAGTGAGAGTTTGATCTTCTCTGACCCTATTTGGATACCCTTGATCAGCTTCTCTTGCCTGATTGCAATGGCTAAGACTTCCATTACTATGTTGAATAACAGTGGAGACAGTGGGCATCCTTGCCTCTTTCCTGATCTTAGAGGAAGTGTTTTCAGTTTTACATCATTCAATATGATATTGGCTGTGGGTTTGCTATAGATGGCCTCTATTAGTTTAAGAAATGTCCCTTTTATGCCTATTTTCTTAAGAATTCTGATCATAAAAGGATGCTGAATATTATACAGCTTTTTCTGCATCAATTAAGAGAATAATATGGTCTTTGTTTTTTATTTTATTGATGTGGTATATTATATTTATAGATTTGCATATGTTGAACCAACCCTATAACCCTGGAATGAAACCAACTTGATCATGGTGTATAATTTTTTGGGTATGTTGTTGAATTCTGTTTGCTAAGATCTTATTGAATATTTTTGCATTGATGTTCATTAATGATATAGGTCTATAATTTTCTTTCTTTGTTGGATCCTTTCCTGGTGTGGGGATCAGGGTGATGTTTGCTTCATAGAAGATGTTGGGAAGTATTCCTTCTTTTTCTCTGCTTTGGAAAAAGTTGTATAATATAGGTACCAGTTCCTCTTGAAAGGTTTGATAGAATTCGGATGTGAAGCCATCTGGCCCCAGACTTTTCTTTTTTGGGAGATTTCGTATTGTTGATACTATTTCAGTGGTTGATATAGGTCTATTCAAGATTTCTAATTCTTTCTGGTTGAGTCTAGGAAGGTGGCGTGCTCCCAGGTATTGGTCCATTTCCTTCAGATTTTCATATTTCTTGGAATAAAGATTTTTGTAGTAACCAGGAGGATTTTTTGAATTTCTGAGGTGTCTGTTGTTATTTCTCCTTTATTGTTTCTGATAGATGATATTAGAGATTTTACTTTTCTGTTTCTGATTAGGTTGACCAAAGATTTATCAATTTTGTTAATCTTTTCAAAAAATCAACTTTTTGTTTCATTGATCTGCTGAATGATTCTTTTGTTTTCAATTTCATTTAATTCTATGCTAATTTTGATTATTTCTTTTCTTGGGCTGGGTTTGGGATTGCACTGTTCTTCCTTTTCCAGTTGTTTGAGATGATCCATTAAGTTGTTGGCTTCCTCTCTTTCTGTTTACTTGATGAAGGCTTTCAATGCTATAAATTTCCATCTTAGGACTGCCTTTGCAGTATCCCACAGGTTTTGATAATTTGTGTCTTCATTGTCATTTTGTTCCAAAAATTTGGTGATGTCCTTCTTAATCTCTCCTTTGACCCAGCTATTATTCAGTCTAAGATTATTTAGTTTCCATGACTTTGAGCATGAAGATTCCTGTTGCTGTTTAGTTCAACTTTTATTTCATGCCAGTCTGAGAAGATACAAGGAATAATTTCTATTCTTTTAAATTTGCTGAGATTAGACTTGTGTCCTAGAACATGATCTATTTTTAGAGGGTGATCTGTGGGCTGGTGAGAAGAATGTATATTCAGTTCTATTAGGGTGAAATGTTCTGTAGAGGTCTGTAAAGTCCATTTGTTCTAGGGTCAGGTTTAAGTCTAATATTTCCTTGTTTAGTTTCTTCTTGGAGAATCTATCCAAAACTATCAAAGGGGTGTTAAAATCTCAAACCATTATAGTGCAGGAAGATGTCAAGTGGTTCATATCCATTAGAGTTTGCTTTATAAATTGAGGAGCATTCTGATAAAGTGCATAATTATCGAAATCTCTTCATGTTAGGTATTTCCCTTGACAAATAGGTAATGACCATCTTTATCTTTTTTACCTTTGTTGGATTAAAGTCAATTATTTCGGCAACTAAAATTTCAACCCCTGCTTTTTTCTGG
This sequence comes from Arctocebus calabarensis, assembly GCA_963573935.1. NCBI lineage: Eukaryota > Metazoa > Chordata > Mammalia > Primates > Lorisidae > Arctocebus > Arctocebus calabarensis. The sequence continues at coordinate 4,429 of CAUYON010075750.1, forward strand.
TTTCCATTTGCCTGTATTATAGAAATCCATCCCTTTACCCTGAGTCTATTTTTATCCTTTAAGGTAAGGTGAGATTCTTGTATCCAGTAGATATCCAGTCTGAGTTTATGTATCCAGTCAGCCATCCTGTGCCTCTTTAGAGGACAATTTAAACCATTCACATTAATTGAGAGAATTGATAAGCCTCGTTGTGTTTTGGATGTCATGATTTTTGGATGTCCTATGGACATTTTTAATCCTTTCACCACTGTGGAAGTTGGGTTTTGTTCAAAAATTTCTGGGTGAGTTTACCTTGGAGGTAGAACATTGCAATGGCCATTGTGAATGATGGGTCTGGGAATATCCTAGAGAGCTGGTTTAGTTATGGCAAATTTCTTCAATGTTTGTGTGTCATTAAAGTATTTGATCGTACTGTTACAGATAGCCTTCATGGCATTTTCTGGAAGCACATTGTGCCCTATGATTGCACCAATGTACACAATTATGATTCAATAAAATTATTAAAAAAAAGAAAAAGAAATTATTTGATTTCTCCATCACAAATGAAACTCAGTTTAGCTGAATACAGGATCCTGGGCTGGAAGTTGTTTTGTTTTAGGAGATTGAAGATTGATGACCATCCTCTTCTGGCTTGAAATGTTTCGGCTGAGAGATCTGCAGTCATTCTGATATTTCTCCCTTTGTAGGTGATGCTTTTCTTATGTCTGGCTGCTTGAAGAATTTTCTTCTTCATCTTAACTTTGGCAAAGTTAATCACAATGTGTCTAGGAGATGCTTTATTTGGATTGAGTCTTGCTGGGGTTCTGAAACTCTCTACTATCTGAAGTTCTGTATCTCTTGCACTGCTTGGGAAATTCCCCTCCAAGATCTCTTGGAGTAGAGCATCTGTACCTTTAGGACCATCCTCTTCTCCTTCGGGAATTCCTATAAAACGAATGATCTTTTGGGTTGATCCCACAACTCTCTGAGGGAATGGTCAGTTTTTGCTCTTCATCTGTTTGGCTCTGAATGTTTGGGAACATTCAAAAGCTTTGTCTTCAGTTTCAGAGATCCTTTCTTCTGCCTGGTCAACTCTATTACTGAGGGTTTCTACTGTATTTTGGAGCTCTTTGACTACCTTTTTTGTTTCCTTGAGATCTGCAATATCTTTTCTCATTATGTCCATATCTTTGGTGACTTAGTCTTTGAATTCATTAATTTCTTGAGACAATCCTTGGAATTCAATTTCTATCTTTTCTTCCATTCTATTTATCTTATTTGCAATCCATATTCTCAATTTGATTTCTGACATTGCTGCCATTTGTCTATGCATGGCATCTTCAGTTCTATCTCCTTTGTCCTTTCTTGGGGAGTTGATCTGCTCTGGTTATTCGTGTTGTCAGACTTCTTCTGTTGGGTCCACACCATGTTTATTTTCCACTGTTCGGTTATTAGAACTGGTAGAGTGCGATTGAATTGGGGTTCCCAGGTAGTAGAGATAGTCCCTTACTAAAGCGCTAGGCTTTGTAATTGTGGTTTATCTCCCACAGCCTTACAAAGGCCCCTTTCAGAGTTTTGGCCAGAGACTCTGAGGACCTACTTGGTGAGATAGCACAAGCTAGCTCTGTTTTGATATCAGTCAACCTCTACCCTATCCTAAGAAGCCACGGTATTAGGTTTAAATCTCGGCTGTGAAAAGATACAAACAATTGTGGTGCCCAGCCCCCACCCTTCAGTTCTTTTCTGCTATAGAACTTTGAAGGTGAACCTCAGAATGTCCTCGAGTGGACATCTCCAGACATGAGTTGCAATTAAATTGTCTCAAGCAGTGCAAACCCTGCTCAATAGAGAGGGATTCAATGGTCTCCAATAGCATGATTGGAGCCAGGGATCTCTACCCCTGCCTGCCAGACTCAGTCCATAATGTTGTCTGCTTCTCTGCTCACAGGCTCAGTTGGAGCCAGGGACCATGGCCCCACCTACCAGTCTCAGTCCACACCCAGCTAGCCTCTGCTTGCCAGACCAGTTGGAGTCAGGGTACCACACCCCCACCTGCCAGTCTCGGTCCACTGCCTGGCAAGCCTCTGTTCATAGGCTCTATTGGATTCAGGGCACCACACTCTCTCTGCCTGCAGGTCTCAGTCCTCCCCTGTAAGCCTCTGCTCACTGGCCCGCTGGAAACAGAGGACTATATCCTGGCCCTCAGGTCTTGGTTCACATTCAGGGAGCCTCTGTTCAAGGGTTCTGTTGGAGTCAGGGGACTAGGCCCTTGCCCTCAGGTCTTAGTCCATGCCTGGTAGCCTCTGTTCACAGGCCCAGCAGAGGCTGGGTACCAGTCCTGCCTGCTGAACTCAGTCCATAAGGAGCAAACACTCTCCTACTGAACTCCAGGTCAGAGTTGGGGTTCTGCACCCTGTCCCACCAGACACAGCCTGAACTGAGGGTCAATGCCACCACTGGCCATGCAAAGTCATAACCAGGGGACTGCTCCTCCTTCTACTGAGTGTCCCTTTCTTCCCGCACCCTCTTTCTTCCCCGTTAGTCACAGATTCCATCCTGATGGCTGGCAGTCCACACTATGCCTAGATCTCTCAGGAAAGGACCAAACACTCTGTGCTCTGTAGGGGGAAGAACTTCAGACTGCCATACGAGGGGGGAAGGGTGGAATGTGAGTTTGGACTTGTAGGGGAAAGTATCTGTTCAATTTTATGCCTAATGTGGTGGTGTCTAGGTTCATAAGTGGGACCCTGGAGAAAGAGACATGGTGTTTAGCAGCTCTCTCCAGCAAGGTAAAATGAGAGTCTTTTGTTCCCTGCTCACTCATAGATAGCTTGCAGAGGGCCTCCTGCTTGGAGGAGGGATCTCCCATCCTCTAGTCAATAGACTTTGTACCTGTAATTTGTTTTCGTGAATGCTCTTCCTTGGAGTTACAGCCTGCCGAACTTTTTTCTTGGCTAAGCTCCCCACCTTTGGCTTCATAGAGCCCAATTCCATCCAGTTTTTCTCCCTCTGGTCAGGAGCCTCTGCTGAGGGTTGCTACCAGTCGGCCATCTTCCCAGAATCCCCCTCTTCTTGTTTTTAATAACAACTATATTTTTATGTATTTTTATTTCACATACCATATAATTAACTAATTTCGAGTGAATAATTCAGTGGCTTTTGCTATATTCAAACAATTGTGTGACCATCATCACAATCAATTTTAGAATATTATTATCACCCCAAAAGGAAATAGCATACCTATGAGTCACTCTGTACTTCTCTTTCCCTACCCCAACTCTCTCAGCCATTAACAATCACAAATTTCAAAATAAAGTATGACAAAGATGAAAAAATCACAAATTTGTCTTGTGTCTTTTGATTTGCCTATTCTGAACACTTCACAAAAGTAGAATCATAGGATATGTGGTCCTTTGTGACTGTTTTCTTTCATTTATCATGATGTTTATAAGATTTATCTATAGGGACAGTGCCTGTGGCTCAAAGGAGTAGGGCGCTGGCCCCATATGCCAGAGGTGGCGGGTTCAAACACAGCCCCGTTCAAAAACTGCAAAAAAAAAAAAAAAAGATTTATCTATGTTGTAGCATCTATTAATATTTTGTTTCGATTTATTATAAAATAATATTTTATTGTAGGGATTTGCTGTGTATTTTACCCATTTATCAGCTGGTGGATATTTGGGTTGTTTCCATTTTTTTTTTTGTTACTATGAATGATGCTGCTGTGACAATGTGTGTATAATTTTTTGTGTGACATATGTTTTCATTTTTCTAAGGTAAATACCTAGGAGTGGAATTTCTAGGTTATATGTTAACGTCATATTTAGCTTTTAGAAGAGCCATAAGCTTGTTCTTCAAAGCAGCTGCATCCTTTTACATGCCTAACAGGGGTGTATGAGGGTTCTAATTTCTTCACACCTTCACCAACACTTTCTATTATCTGTCTTTTTCTATGATAGCTATACTAATATGTGAAGTATTATCTCATGTTCGTTTTAATTTGCATTTCCTTGATGATTAATGGTATCAAGAATTTCTCATGTTTTTTTCCACTTGCATATCTTCTTTGGACAAATATTTATTTAGATTTATTGTTAATTTTAAATTGGGGTATTTAATGTATTTATTATAAATGTGTAAGAGTTCTTCATTTATTGTAGATACAAGCCCTCTTTGTCAGATTATTCTGTTTCATTCTGTGAGTTGTCTTTTTGTTTTGTTTTGTTTTCTTTCTTTCTTTTTTTTTTTTTAGAGACAGAGTCTCACTTTGTCGCCCTTGGTAGAGTGCCATGGCTTTACAGCTCACAGCAACCTCCAGCTCTTGGGCTTAGGCAATTCTCTTGTCTCAGCCTCCCGAGTAACTGGGACAGCAGGTGCCCACCACAACACCCAGCTATTCTTTTGTTGCAATTTGGCCAGGCCAGGTTTGAACCCACCACCTTCAGTATGTGGGGCCGGTGCCCTACTCACTGAGCCACAGGCGCTGCCTCTTTTTGTTTTCTTGATGGTTTCTTTTGAAGCGCAAGAGGTTTTTGTTAAATTTTGATGAAGTCAATTTATCAATTTTTTTTCCTTTTGTTTCTTGTTTTTTGCTCTTGGTGTTATATTTAAGAAACCATTGCCTATTTCAAGGTCGCAAAAATTCATCCCATTAACTCTTATATTTTGTTTTGAGTTAATTTTTGTATATGCTGTGAGATCCAACTTTATTTTTTTACATGTGGATATTCAGTTGTTTCAGATCTATTTTTTGAAAAGAGTATCTTTTCATTCTCTGTTACATTGTCTTGGGACCTCCGTTGAAAATTAATTAACTGTAAATGTGAAGATTTATTTCTGGACTTTGAATCTATTCTATTGATCTGTAAGTCTAGCCTTTTGCCAGTATCATATTCTTTTGATTACTGTCTTATGTTTTGAAATGTGGAAGTGTGAGTCCCCTAACTTTGATCTTCTTTTTAAAAATTGTTTTGGCTAATATATATCTCTTCAATATCAGTACGAATTTTAGGCCACATTTAGGAATTTGTTGGGATATTGATAGGGATTGCATTTATTAAGTAAATAAATTTGGGAAGTATTGCCATCTTAACAATATGAAGTCTTCTAATCCATGATCATGAAATAACTTTCCATTTATTTAGGTTTTTATAATTTCTGTCAGCAATGTAAGGTTGTTTATTAGAGAATAAGCTTTTTACTTCTTTTGTTATATTTATTCCTAAATATTTTATTCTTTTGGGTGCTGTGTTTTTGTTGTTGTTGAGACAGACACCCCCTATGCTCTGAGCAGAGTGCAATGGCGTCATAACGCATTACAACCTCAGACTCGGGTTCTGGGCATCTCGCTGCCTCAAACTCAGGAACCTGTTGGGTTTACAGGTGCTTGCAGTGGTGCCCGGCTGGGTTTTTCATTTTTTTAGGAGTCAGGGTCTCACTTTTGCTCAGGCAAGTCACGAACTCCTGAGCTAAAGCAATTATCCCTCTTCAGCCTCTCACAGTGCTGGGATTCCAGGCGTGAGCCACCGTGCCAGGCTCTTTTGGATGCTATTGCAAATAAAATTATTTTCTAAATTTCATTTTAGAATGATTCATTGCTAGTACACAAAAAAATGAATTGATATTTCTAATATACAGAAGACAATTGCTTTTTCCATATGGATCTGGCATCCTGTAATTTTTTTTTTTTTCAGTTTTTGTCCGAGGCTAGGTTTGAACCCACCACCTCCGGTATATGGGGCCGGCACACTACTCCTTTGAGCCACAGATGCCACCCTTGCATCCTGTAATTTTAATGAACTAATTTGTTTCAATATACTTCTTTTAGTGAATTCTGCAGGATTTTCTGTAGGATTTCAGTATGCAAGGTAATATCAGCAATGAATAGTGATAGATTTTTTTCTTCTTTTCCAACTTAGATAGATTTTCTTTCATTTTCCTTCTTCTTCTTTTTATTTATTTTTATTTTTTTGTAGAGACAGAGGCTCACCTTATTGCCCTCGGTAGAGTGCCATGGCGTCACACAGCTCACAGCAACCTGCAACTCCTGGGCTTAGGCGATTCTCTTGCCTCAGCCTCCCTAGTCGCTTGGACTACAGGCGCTCGCCACAACACCCGGCTATTTTTCTGTTTTGCAGTTCCACCGAGGCTGGGTTTGAACCCGCCACCTTCTGTATATGGGGCTGGCGCCCTACTCAATGAGCCACAGGCGCCTCCCTCATTTTCTTCTTAAGTTACTTAAGGATTACTAGGATTACTTCTAGTACAATCCTAATGATAGGAATGGCTATTTTTTTCTTCCTGATTTTATGAGAGAAGTATTCAGTTTTTCATTAGGAAGTATTAGGATAGCTATGGAACTTTTGTTTTTGTTTTTGTTTTTTTGAGACAGAGCCTCAAGCTGTCACCCTGGATAGAGTGCTGTGGCATCACAGCTCACAGCAACTCCAATTCCTGGGCTCACGTGAGTCTCCTGCCTCTGCCTCCCAGGTAGCTGGGACGATTCGAACCTGCCAGCTCAGGTGTACGTGGCTGGCGCCTTAGCCCGTTGAGCCACAGGCGCTGAGCCAGCTATGGAACTTTTATGGATGTTTGTCAGGTTGGAAAATTTTCTATTCCTAGTTTGTTGAGTGCTTTTACTGTGAAAAAATGTTGAATATTGTCAAATGCTTTCTTCGCATTTCTCGAGATGATTGTGTTTTTTCCTTTATTCTATTACATTAATTGTTTTTTGGATGTTAAATCAATCTTGCATTCCTGAGATAAATCTCACAAGGTCATGATACACACACACATATATTTCTTTTTAAAAATATGTTGGAATCAAATGTAGTTTGCTAGTATTTTGTTGAGAATATCTTTTGACAATACATTGGAACACAAATTGCTCTACAGTCCTGAATCACATTCAGGAACCTCTGTAAGGATAATTTTTGAGGCTAGTCTTTGAGGTTTATTTTCACTCCAGGAGACCTCTGAGTTTTATTCTTCCTCCAGGACACCTCTTTGGAAGTGTCTCTTTCCTGGGTTCTCTCAGGTAAAGTAGCTGACTTATGGGTTAGCTTGATACTCTCAGAGCCACCAGCTTCTTATTTACTCACCATCCATATCTCTGTTGTTGAGATTTAGACTTGATTTTTCTCAATCTGTTTCAAATAAACTCAGTTCCTTTGGAGATAGCTTTGGAGTTCTCCTTTTTTACTGACTGCCTCTCTCCAGTGGGAAAAACTTCTGTGTCTCTGTTCTGGAGCTGAAGACTACCATGATAGTTCTGCTTGACAAGCAGGGCACAGAGTGGGAACGTAGCCTCCGGTCCTCCTCAGTTGTTTCTTCTACTGTGAAATTCCCAGCCAATGAGTATTTGGGGCAAGTGCTACTGATACCCTAGTATTCTTAGCCCACTGTGCCTGAGGTAGAGCCCTTGCCTTATGAATAGGATTTTTAAATATATTTTTTTAAAAAAACTTTTCACCAGTCTTGGATTGTTTTCCTGTGTAATGGGTCCGTATTTCACACTAATGTTCCTTAAATGCTATTGTAAAAGTAATCTTGAAATTGATTCTGATGATGTCATGCCCTTTCTCGAAGAAAATTGTTTCTCATTGCTGCATATACTACTAATTGCATTTCCTAAGCATGGAAATATTCCATCTGCCTGCCAAGTCCTGTTTTTCATTTTTTTCTATGACAATCCTAGTCTGGAGAATGATTCACCATGTCCTGTAAACCTTTAATTATTTATGCCTTGAAAATGAATCTTTCTACATTGCTCTTTTCTCCATCTCTCTATGAGTTGTCAGTCACTGAAGGATGCTTCAAATTCCACCTTCTTCTGGATGAAAACTTTTGGAGCCTTAGGAGGCAAAAGAAGTATTTCTATCACCTGCTTACATATAGCAACTTGAAATTCTTCCATACTCCTTATCCCATGAAACTTTGCGTTAGAATCATTTCAGGTATACTTTTCTCTATATTATTCCATGCGTTTTTTATAGGCAAGATTTCCTACTTTTTTTTATTGGTACATGTTCACAATACTTACTGATTGAAGCATATAATAGAATTTCAAATCTTTGTTAAATCCAGGCGGCTAAGCGTTATGTCTCAAAGTCCTAGGCAGCTTTTGTGTCTCATGTAGAATTCTAAAACATACAACATTCAGCATTGATCATGGGGTATTTAAGTTTACTCTTTACTACATTTTCTACTGGGACATTGATCAGTATATTTCATATTCTAATTAGAGAATCAAACACTCCCTCATAATGAAGATATTGAATATTGATATGTAGATTTTACTCTATCTCACATAACCTTAGACATATTATATACTTATATTCTATGAAATATTACAGTTTTTGAAAAACCCATTACTTTAAAAAATTATACACAAGGCATACATATATGTAAAATGGATTGAAACAGGAATTAAATGATCTGGTTAGAAGTACTGTTAGCAGAACTTAGTAACTAGAAAACAAAAACATATTTTTTTATCCCTACAACCCCATAGCCCTGGGCTCATACGATCCTCCTGCCTAAGGCTCTCGAGTAGCTGGGACTACAGGCATGCACTGCTATGTGAAGCTAATATTTCTGGGGTTTTTTAGAGATAGGATCCCTCTTCTCACTCAGGCTGGTTTTGAGTTTCTGGGCTCAAGCAAACCTCCCGTCTCAGCCTACCAAAATGGTAGCATTGCAGACACGAACCACTACACCCTGCCCCACACTACATGTAATTCTATTTCTCCCTTGATTTCAAAGTTTTGCTCATTCTTTTTCCCTTCTCTTTGCGTGTATCTCAGTGTTGATGCCTTCCCTACAAGAAAATATTTTTAATGAAATTTTTTTTGTTTTCATTGCAATAGCACATATTTCCAACTTTTGTGTGAAAAAAGTTAAAAATTGTATTCTTTCTTTCACCTCCCACACTTGAGAAATTTATTTTTTATATCTCAGCAAGTGGCTTACTTTGTAATGTTATCTCAAGTGCAATTTTGATAGCATTCATGGTGTCATAACAATAGTGCATCTATTCTGTTTTAAATATACTCTAATAGATTTTCTTCGTATGCTAGATACTGAAATAGCCTCCTACGTAAATTATGTATAATTGTGCAACAATAGTTACCTTGTTCATATATGTTTTGGTTCCTCCCGTGATATGTGGTGACAGTTCCACTACAGAACTGTTTATTTGCAAAAATAGGTATATTGGATTAGTGTGAGAATCACACTTAAGAAAATGTTCCAGTCTGTAATTTTCTGGATTCTAGAAATATGCTGGGACATTTAGCAAAAAAGATTGACCTAATATAGTGATGTTAGTCAGTTATTTCTTTCGTTTTTAATATTCTTCAGTAGATGTTTCTAAATTTGGTACATACAATTTTTACATCTTTTAATTTTGAGGTACCCTTTGCATATTACAAAGCCCATAATTGTTTGCTTCTTAGAAGAAAAATATACTATTTTTATGAGAAGTTTATTCTCATGATAATAGCTTTAGTATGCAAAGCATAGTCACATACATTTATATCAACAAATATTTAATGTGTACTTACTACATGCCATGTACAAGGTTCTGTACTGGAGATAAATAACAAGGGTAAGGAGGAGGAGAGAAGAAAGACTGGCCCAAGGAGGAGGAGGGGAGAAAGCACAAAACAAGATTCAATGAGTTCATAAAGAACATAGATCTATTAAAAATTTTAACTTTTACTTCTTACAACCTATTTAAAAATTATATATTAAAAAACCCAAAGAATTGCTCATTTTAAATCCAAAACTCAGATTTAAGATGTGGTTTTTCTATATTTAACTATTAACTTTTTTTGTTTTAGAAATAAATATTAGCCATACGTTTGACAGCCCTTAAAATCAATGGCATTTCCTTTCCTGCTCAGAATTATACACTGCCTAAGATTCAACTATCCACTACCATCCATATATTTCACATTAAGACATTTCTTCGCGGGTAGAAACAATATTTATTCTAGTTGTGTGTGTTTTGACTTTGAAAAAATAGCATATTACCTTTTGTAACTTGGACTTTTTAATTCAATGTTTTATTTTTCCCCCTCAACAGATTTAGAAGTTACCTATTCTAAATGCTAGATTTTTAGTACTTAAAGTGCTAAGATTCATACTTGAATTACCAAAGTCTTATGATCCATATATCTATGACATCCAGAAAATAATTGAAAAATTCAAAGCATTCATTCCGATCATACTTATCTTCTATGTAATTATTATCTAGAATTTAACTGCACTTAATTTTTAAATCTGCCCCCAACTTATTTACTCGATTATGTGATATTTAACATTTAATCATTCTTACATTTACATCCATTTCTTTGTCCACTTTAATTTTTTTAAATTTCAGATTAATATGAGGATACAAATGATTAGGTTGCATTTTTTGCATTTGCTAAGTCCAAGTTCTAGTTGAGCTCTTCATCCAGGAGGTGTGCCATCTACCCTTACGTTGTGCCCATTCCCAGTGAGAATAGCCCACGTCACAAAGTCCCAAAGCTGCAGATGCTGGTGTGGATGTGGAGAGATGGGAACACTTTTAGACTGTTGGTGGGATTTGCAAACTAATAACAGCCTCTATGGAAAGACGTATGGAGAATCCACTTTTGCTTCTTTATTCTCATTCCTTCCTATGAGCTTAATTCCTTTCCATAGAAACCTATTCATTAGAAGTCCTACCAGTTAGTCTGTAGGTAAAATCCCCTGTTTTTTTCTGAAAATGACTATTTTTTATTTGTTAATATGGGTGGTTGAGTATTGTATTTTGAGTTTAAGAGTGATTTCTCCATTAACATTTTGGAGATAGTATTTTTAATATACACAGCTCTGATTTAATAAAAATAATAATTAAAAAATTATTAGTTGGGGGTGGTGCCTGTGGCTCAAAGGAGTAGGGTGCCAGTCCCTTATGCTGGAGGTGGCGGGTTCAAACCTGGCCCAGGACAAAAAACTGCAAAAAAAAACACAACAAAAAAAATTATTAGTTGGCATCTATTAATGATGAGATGATTACTACCAGTCTAGTTTCTCTTCTTCTTTGGTATTGCATATTTCTTACAGATTGATTTTTAGACATTTCTCTTTGCCATTAATGTGCTGTGGTTCACCAGGTATTTTTTTTTTCTTTTGAGACAAAGCCTCAAGCTGTCGCCCTAGGTAGAGTGTCGTGGCATCACAACTCACAGCAACCTCCAATTCCTGGGCTCAAGCGAGTCTCCTGCCTCCGCCTCCCAAGTAGCTGGGACTACAGGCGCCCGCCACAACGCC
>CAUYON010075752.1:0-20405 GCA_963573935.1 Arctocebus calabarensis
TGGGACACTGCAAAGGCAGTCCTAAGAGGGAAATTTATAGCACTGCAAGCCTTCCTCAAGAGAACAGAAAGAGAGGAAGTTAACAACCTAATGGGACATCTCAAACAACTGGAAAAAGAAGAACATTCTAACTCCAAACCCGGCTATTTTTTTGTTTTGCAGTTCGGCCGAGGCCGGGCGTGAACCTGCCACCTTCGGTATATGGGGCCGGCGCCCTACTCGCTGAGCCACAGGAGCCGCCCGAAATCGTGTCTCTTGATTCCTTTTGATATGACCCTACTGGTTTTTGAGAGTTTCCTTACTATCTGGGCTCATTTTATACATTTCTTAGCCTAGTATCGGAAACTGTAATGTCTCCAAGAAGGCCTGATTTCTTTTAGTGAGAAAATGATATTTTCAGGCCATCATCTAAGCACTAGGAAATCTTCATTGTTACTGGGTTATTCATTGTTTCTAGACCTTCACAAACAAGGAAAACACACACGTGTGCACACACACAATTCAAAGTGAAAAGGAAAAAAATACATGACATGTTCATACTGGTACTTTCAATTCCAACTTAGTACTGCAAGGATTTTAACTAACCTCGCCTCTATTTTATCTGTCTCTCTTCCACACTAAGAATCCTGGTTGTAAAGGACACAGAGTATCATGTAAACAGGATATTCCCAAATTGTTCATTTCTTTGGTCCCACAGTAGACCCAGGTAGACAGGTGGCAAAAGATAAAAACAACAGAGGAAGGAGTTCTATGAAGTTAGGGACCTTACCTAAAGTCTTATGAAATATGACGCTGCTTAAAAATGAGCAGCGGAAAAGAATCACAGCATAGTTCATTCAAATATCCTATGAAAAAATAGGATAAGGAGGGTGGCGCCCGTAGCTCGGTGGGCAGAGCACAGGCACATACACCAAGGCTGGCAGGTTCGAATCCAGCCCGGGCCATACACTAGTCTCAGAACCACAATACTATTATTACCACCACCAATTATGATACGTGAAAATAGGTGGGGTTTTTGTTTTGTTTACATTCGGGGAGCTTGGGGGGAGGGGTTCTAATTTTCTTTCCCTGTAAATCATGTGTTCTGTTTTTTTGCCAAGATGCCCAAAGGCTTTTTTTTTTTCCTTTAATGTCTAATACTTTACTAGAATATTTCTTGCTACTATTTTCAGGTACACTATTCTTTGGCATACAATTTTATTAAATTTTTTTTTATTTTACAAAAGTTGCCTTGAAATACAATTTTTAGTATTTGATCTCTTCTTCTATTTTTCTCTTTTAAGGACTCTATGATCTATATTTTGTGTCTTCTTAGCCCGTCTTTAAAATGTGTTATTTACTCTTGAAATAACACATTTACTCATTTTTAAATTTCTCTTTTTAATAGTTGACTAGGGCACCATGAAATTTACCTTTGGTGAGTATGCTGTTTATATTTTCTTTCTTTTCATTTTCATATTTATTTGCCCTTATGTTTTTTCAGTTTTTCTTCATCACTAAAATGATTTTTTTCTTTGATTCTTAATTCTTTCATTCTGTCATCTCATTTCAAAGCTTTTCTAATTTTGACTTATATTGTTTTCCATATCTTGTATTTCTCTCTTAATACCTCTTGGCATTTTTGAAATCGTGTGCTGCTTTGTTGTTCTTATTTTTGACTGTGGCTACCTGATATGCTTTTGTTACCTTTAGCGATTTTTTTCGGCTCCTTATCCTACCTTTTTTTTTTTTGGAGACAGCATCTTACTATGTCGCCCTCAAAGGAGGGCCATGGCGTCACAGCTCACAGCAACCTCAAAGTCTTGGGCTTAAGCAACTCTCTTGTCTCAGCCTCCCAAGTAGGTGGGACTACAGGTGCTTGCCACAGCGCCCGGCTATTCTTTGGTTGAAGAACAACTACTGTCTTTGTTGTTTAGCTGGCCTGGGCTGGGTTCGACCCTGCCAGCCTCAGTGTATGTGGCCGGCGCCCTGCCCAATGAGCTATAGGCGCCACCCTCCTTATCCTATTTTTTCATAGTATATTTGTATTAACAATGCTGTGATTCTTTTCTGCTGCTCATTTTTAAGCAGCATCATATTTCATAAGATTTTAGGTAAGGTCCCTAACTTCATAGAACTCCCTCCTCTGTTGTTTTTACCTTTTGCTTCCATATTCTTTAAACAACAACGTGGCTTGCTGTCGTGATTTACTGGTTCATTATTCCTCTCTCGATCTTCTCTGGATTTCCTTCTTTTTCTGCTTACGTCTGGCAATGTTTCTTCTCTCGTGGGATGGTTGTAGAAACAGGCCTGATGGGTCACTTGGAGGAGTTTTCAGGAGCAGACAGGTTCAGCTCCTCCATATGCCACCGGGGATACGTTGAACTCACCCACCGTTGAGCTGGGAAATATTCTTCCTAGCTGCTGCATTCAAGTTGGCACTCCACATATCCATGTGCCTGCCTGCTGGCTATATTGGGGTTCTCCTGTTGTGAAGTCTGCCACGTGACCTGTTTCTTTCGGCTTTCTTCCACCAGTGTTGGGGGGGCTGATGATCAGGCCTCACCGCCTTGTATGTTGACATTCACGGAGATACATCATAAGGTACAACGTCGTCTATCTTCCAATCTTGTGCATGGGTCACTCTATTTTTTTATGTGGGGATTTTGGAAGAATCAGAAGCTATGTAGCCACAATAGTTCCAGAATTCCAAATGATATTAACCACATGTTTCTGATGGGGACCTGAAACCCCTAAAGGTGAGTGACTTACTCATGGTCACTTACCTGGGATTAAAACCAAGGCAGGCTTCTCTTTCGATTATAATGGCTCATTTCTGCCACGCAAAAGGAACACTCTCCAGGTTTTAACTTCTGCTTGCCAACAATTCCAACCTTGACCCATGAGATGCTCAAGAATAAATAAGACAGAAACATTACCCCTGAGTAATTTTATACTTTGTAAAGAAGAAAGACTTTGAAACAACCATGTCAAATTAGTACCTGCCAATTGTAAAGAGAGAGAACACAGAATTTGGACCTGGATCATATATATGGAGCTCTTTCTTTTTTTAATTTAATTTTATATTTTTATGCTTTCTTTCTTTCTTTCTTTTTTTTTTTTTTTTTTTGCAGTTTTGGCGGGGACTTGGCTTGAACCCGCCAGCTCCCGTATATGGGGCCAGTGCCCTACTACTTGAGCCACAGGCGCTGCCCAATGCTTTTTCTTTTTTTCTTTTCAATTTTTGTTTATTTATTTTTTTTTTACTGTTGAATCATAGCTGAATACATTAGTGCAATCAAGGGGTACAATGTGTTGGTTTCATATACCATCTGAAACGTTTTTATCAAACTATTTAACATAGTCATCATGTCGTTTTCTGAATTATGCTTTTTCTTATCTTTTTTTTTTTTTTTTTTTTTTTTGCAGTTTTTGGCCAGGCCTGGGTTTGAACCTGTCACCTCTAGCATGGGAGGCTGGCACCCTACTCCTTTGAGCCACAGGCGCCACCCATTTTTTATTTTCTTAATTAATTAATTTATTTTTTGAGATGGAGTCCTACTCTGTCACCTTGTGTAGAGCACTATGGTATCATGGCTCACAGCAACCTTGAACTCCTGGGCTCAAGCGATCCTCCTGCCTCAGCCTTCCAAGTAGCTGTGACTACAGGTGCCTGCCACAACACCCCTGGCTAGTTTTTTCTATTTTTAGTAGAGATGGAGGTCTCACTCTTGCTCAGGCTGGTCTCAAACTCTTGAGCTCAAGCAATCCACCCACCTCAGCCTCCCAGAGTACCCAGCCAATTTTTATGCTTTTTAGGGAAAGGTCAATTGCCAAATTGACTAAAAAGGCAATAAGCAATAGTCATAGCAAAATCTTGCGTGACTCCCATGACTGTTTAGCCATGTTTTCATTGAACAACAAGGTATGCCTTGAGTCAGAATTCAGATTGGCAGGCATCCATTTTTCATACTCTCTATGCATTGATTGAAACATAATACACAAGTGCAATACCATTATCAAGTTGTGTTACCAGCACACACTAAACCACATATCCTGTTATCTTTTATACCCAGATACTTCTTCCTGGACCACCTTTCCCACCTGTCTGTCCTAACTTACTATGTGTCCCTATCAAGGGAGGTTTCCTGTGTGAGCTGGCATGGCCGCGTGCCTGTCCCCCTTGAGGGAGTTATCTTCTCAGCTCTCTTGTACAGACGTCCATTAGTCAACACATTTATTGAGGGTCTACTGTGGGTCAGGCACTGGACTGGCTCTGGGGATAGAACAGTGAACCAAACTCACCCAAGGTTTTTCCTCCGGGAATTTACATCACAGTGGCCAGGGCAGAAGGCCACCGAACACATCTCTGAGCCTACTCTAGGCCCCCACAGAAGGCCTCATCACCTGACAGGAAATGGCAGCACATCAGGAAGTTCTCTGCAGGAGGAGGAAGGTTCAGAGTTCATACAGGGGATATATATGGGTAGAGACGATGTGCTGGGTCTGGGGAACTTAGATCTCAGGAGATGGCAAGGATTAAAAAAAAAAAGTCAATTTGACTTTTCCCTCCAAAAAAGGTCATTTTTGACTTTTCCCTCCAAATTATCTATCATTCTGGTTAAGTTTATTATGTTATGGAATCATTATGTTTTAAGGAAAGCAAAGAATTAGAAACAGCATTATAAATTAGACCAATGGTAATGCACTATCTCTCGTGACTTTGGATAAATCACTGAATCAAACTCTTTAAGCCAGGAAAATGAGGATCATGTTGCTTACTGAAGGTCATAGCCAGAAGAGAGTGTCTATGAAGGGCCATGCCACACCATTTGAGGTTTGTTACTTTTGTTATTCTCATAGTGCTGTGATAGTTCATTTATGTGTCACCTTGTTTGGGCCATTGGGTGCCCAGATGTTTGATCAAATGTTTTTGGTATGTTCCCATTAGAATGTTTTTGGATGAAATTAACATCTATATGGATAGAATAATAAATATCACCCTCTGTAAAGCAAAGGGATGTCCTCCAATCTGGTGAAGGCCTGCGTAAAACTAAAAGGCTGACCTTCCCCCGAGTAGAAGAGAATCTGTCCACCTGACCTGTTGCAAGCTGGGATACCAGCTTTTCCTGTCTTCAGACTCAAACTGAAGCATTGCTTCTTCCTCGGTCTCAAGCCTACCAGCCTTCAGACTGGAACTGCACCACCAATCCTCCTGGGTCTCTGGATTGCTAACTTTACCCTGCAGCTCCTAGAACTTGTCAGCCTCCATGACTGTGTGAGCCAATTCCTTATGATACATATAAGGCTCCTATCTCTGCAGAATTCTGCAGAATTCTGAGTAATACTCCTAATATTGCTAAGTTGCTAAGTGGACTCCTAGAATAAATGTTATTTCCATGAGTTATAAATGGAAAACAAATTATTCCAGAATCAGTGTAGCTGACCATCAATAGTGTGTGATCTGAACCAGCGGTGGACAGGTTTCTGTGCTTTAAAACATTTCTCTGCTTTAAAACCTGTCTCTCATGATCTTTCCAGTGCCCGAGAATCCACCATTCATTCCATCAAGTATCCCAGAGTCCCCTCTTAAAATGAGAATACTTTGGGGGAAGAGAAAGCCCATTGGACTTTCTGGCTAACCTCCTTAGCTAACTACAAGAGAGTAACTCTACCACAGGAAAACCGGATGAGATAAGATATCCAGAGTAATCAGGCAAGGCACAGGTGGTAGCTGACCAGGAAAGTGCCCTGCTCACCATGTGACCTTCCACCGTTTCAACACTTGCCTGCCTTGAAATAGTGCTTTGGGGACCTCCCACGGAAGCTGCATTTTGTTCTCCGCCTCTCCACTCTGGAGGGTGTTTGTCACCCTCCTGGGCACCATTCACCCTTGGCTCTTTGTGTTTCCCAGTAACAGATGAGGTTGGTTAATCTTGTCTTCAAGACCAGCTTTGAATGATTGAAGGAGTTTGTGCAAACTATGATTTCTCCAGCTCTTTGCACAGACAAAAACAAGGCTCTGTATGAGTCACCCTTCCTGTTGGGTCCTATATATATATATATATATATACAGAAAGTGTGAAAATGGATGAAACATGCCTGCCTGGCAGGGTCTCAAACATTTCAGCTGGCCTGAGAGGCATCCAGGCTATGTGGGAGCAGGGTATAGAGTCAGTTGACTGTCTCCTATGAAGAGACAGGGCTAAAAATATTGTTTTCTGCTTTATGATATTGACAGATGTGACCCCCTATATTTAGGAGCAGTGGAGAGAACTTGATTCATTCTTATAAATAATGGGCATGTACATAAAAGAAGGGGAACGTTGGGAAATATGTGAATGGATTCTAAGATCTGGCTGTTGATCGAAACCTCCCGTCTTGGAGGGCTTCCCACTTGGGGTCCCCCACCCCCCCACTGCCAGAGGTTGTGTTCCCCCCTTCTTTGCTTATCATTCTTATCAATCTCTCTTCCTGTCAATAAGCTCTATCTTGTCACTTAAAATTAAATAGATAAACCTACCTGTCTTTGATGATTAAGACAAATAAAATCTGCATCACAACTGAACTCTATTCCCTGACCACTGCTCATCAACTTGGTATTTTCTAAGACATTGTTTCCTTCAAACTCATTGCAGTGTGTGTGGTTTGCAATTTTGTGCGTGTGCCTCTTTGTTCATTCATTCATTCTTTTGGAGGAAGGACAGTCCTTTCACTAGAATTATGTTCCATGTACACGGAGCCTAGCCAGCCTTAATCATGATGGAATTTCCTATGCTTTGCACTTAGTAGGGCTCAGAACATAATCTGAATGAGCTCTGGCGTCAAGCAGACTTGTATTTTAATTGGCAGTTCACCTACTGACTATGAAACTTCAGTTGCATTAGTTTAACAACCTTAAAACCTAATTTCCTCGCTTGTAAAGGTGCAATCAGAGTAGTATCTGCATCAAGAGCTATAATGCAGAGGAAATGAAATAATGGATATGAAGGGACCAGTCCAGTGGGAATAAATTCTTCATCATTTTTTTTCTCGATGGCTATTCTCTTACATCTGATGTGCAGCAGGTAACACCAGACACAGTTCTGTTTAGCTTTCAGCCACACCTGGGGTTGTCAATGCCATGGGAATGGCACAGAGCAGTAGAGCCTCATGGGTAACTTGATAAAGTGTATTCCCCTTCACAGAGAGAAACACACCCGTTCCAAAGTGATTTGTCCTCAGCTCACATCTTATCTTTAGTTTAAGCATTTCATTAATCATAAGTATGTATGCAGAGGAACTTTACTATTTATAAGTAAAGAACCGAAACTATAAAAAAAAAAAAGTTGTCTTTCCTTCTTTTTTTTTAATAAGTTAAGTCAAAACAGCAACAACAAAAGTGCCTTTGATCCCGCTGTTGGTTGGTAGTTAATAAATCATGGCACATAATTATGCTGATAAATTCCAACAGCCTAGCTGACTCCTCTTTCCCGGCGCGGGCTCGGTAGGGCCCTGATGAATCGATCTCAACTTTGTGACTGTGTCACTATCCTGCACCGAATCGGCTTTGTTCCTCTGCTGCAGTGGGTTGGGGCAATACATCACCCTGGCTCCTTGGCCTTCCTTCATGTCATTAGAGCAACAGCTGGTTCTGATAATGCATTAATGCAATACATCACAGGGCTGGGAGCCTGGCTGCTACATTACTCAGCAGCTAAAGTGATAGAGACAGAAAAACCCAGTGCTGATAACTCCAGAAGCTGGGCTTTGTTGCATACTTTCGGTTCAGTTTTGCTTGGCACTACAAACGTCGGGGTCCAGGTATTTCCCCCTTGACAGTCTGTTTGCACGTGCTCTGGGGAGTTTGCGCCTCCTAAATCAGTCTGTTGGTCTTTCGGCAAGTCCAGGAAGTTGCTTTTTCTGTGATCAGTTGTGGCCCCGGTGTTATAGTCTCTTCCCTTGCCCATGTCTGAGGCCCTCCTAGTGTAAGTGAAGGTACATGTCAGAATGCTTGGGTGGGAGTGCCCAAAAGCTGCCGGTCGTTCTCTGGTGGGCGGGGCAGGTGCAGGATTCAGTGAGATGATGAACAGCAAGGGCTTCATGCAGAGCGATCATTCAATCGAGATAATTAATGTTTGTGATTGTAGGGACAGGAAAAAGTGTTTGGGCTTTCTCTGCTATGGCCTTGGGTACGGGGCGAGATGAAGTAGCCTAGGTTCCTTCCCACGGAAAGGCGCCTCGGACTCCCAGACAGCCACAACTGTGTTCAGTGAAATCGCGCTTAGGAACTGCCCCTCGGCGTGTGGCCACCTTTATTCCCCTGGGTGTCAAGGTGCACGCGACCTGTCCTTGTGTGCACTGCAGACTGTGGATCACAGGCCTCTGTGTGTAACTGGGCTCCGCAGCCGCCCGCAGCTAGGGTGGACCTCCCGTGCCCCCGAGCTCACCGGCCCCACCTGAGCTGAGCAAAACATGTGACTCCCGTCCTCCGTGCCCCAGCGCGTCCCCGGTCGGACTGAATTAGAACACTGCCATTACAAGGATTATCTTCTATCTCGCCCTTTACCAAATCAGGTATCCCAGGAGATTTGGAGTAACAAGTAGCACACAAGAGAAAACCAAAAGAAATAAAACCCCGGAGTTCAGAGTTCTGTGGGCACGTAAGTGAGAAAAAGCTTGGGTTGGAAATGCCATGTAGGTTCTTTTCCTGCAGAACTCAGTTTCTAATATGCTAAAATAACTTACGTTTCTCCTAAAGAGATGAAACATTGATTCCCAAACTATTTGACTTCGGAATCCTTTTTTATCCTCCCCGCCCCCACCGAGGGTGGCAGGGCAGAGTGAGTGATGTTCCTTGCAATATCATTAAGAAATTCCCAGGGCGTTCTAATTCCCCTGTTAAGATCCTTGAGGTAGGCTGGGCACCCATATTAGGGTGTTAGGCACATGCTCCAGGGCTGGTGGGTTTGAACCCAGCCTGCGCCTGCTAAACAAACAAAAAACCCCAAAAAACTGCCGAGCATTGTGGTGAGCACCTGTAGTCCCAGCTACTTGGGAGGCTGAGGCAAGATAATCGCTTGAGCCCAAGAGTTTGAGGTTGCTGTGAGCTATGACGGCAGGGCGCTCTATCCAACAGCGACAAAGTGAGACTGTCTCAATAAAAAATGATGAAAAGATCCTTGAGGTCTTGATCAAGGTGCTACACCAAATTAGATGCAGCGGTGGGGGTAGAACTCAGAAAGTTCAGATTCTTTTCTTCTTCTTCCTACTCCTGAACTTCTCACTGTGATCTGTTGTGATCCCCCTGTACCAAGATCACCGGGAGGGACACAGACCCAGTGTGTCAGAACCTCTGGTTTCAGAGCCCTGGAATCTGCATGGTGACAAGTCTTCCAAGTGACTTACTTGTAAGCTGAAGTCTGGAAACATTGCACTAGCACACGCCTCTCTGCAGCTGTATGGTGAAGGCTGCACAAAGGTTATCACATCTTCTAAGAACCCCAGTGACTTTGGAAAAATGGTCAGTGCTGGCCCCCCACTGCCCTTCTGCGGGTCCCATGATGCTGGAGAAGGCCTGCCTCTTAGGAGAACACTGGAGGCGTCTTTGTGGTTTTCACATGCAGAGACCTCTAGAGAGACCCCTTTTCCTTGCCTCTGTGGTCAACGTGGAAACCACCATGTCACTGTTACCCCTTGTCACTACCGCTCCTCTGGGGAAATGTAAGTGTGTGTGGGGAGATTAGTTTGAAATGGAGAGATGCTCCTCAGCCCTGCCAACTCACTCTGGAGAGAGCGTGACAATGCTTCGGTTTCCATGGCGACCAGGTGACTGTAAGCTCACCTTTGGCCCTGGCAACAGCCTGCAGCTTCTGGGAACAAGTGCAAGGCTGCTGCTTATTATGAAGAGAAAATTAACTGCAGACTGGGAAATCGGCTCAGCTCTCCATTCTGAACTGCAAGGAAAGTTGGAAGTGGCCCCGCAAACAAAGATACAGGAGGTCAGGCAGGACCTCCAGCCAGGAGAGGCAGACGTGGCACAGGCCACTACCCCACCATCCTCATCTGTACGAGGGTGACCCCTGCTCTAGGTTAGCCCCAATATTTTGGCTCTTTTAAAATAGGCATTGCGTAGAAATTTATAACATCACGGGCTTAGATAGATAGGTTTTTGGATTCTCCTTTATTTTCTACAGTCGTTCACGTTCCGTGATTTTCAGACATTGACATAATGACTTCAACTCTGCCCTCATCCTGGGTACGTCCTTCATCTCTCATATAACCGGGCCCTGTGGAGAGTACCCTACCCTTCCACCTTTTAACATTAGCTTAGTTTGGGGGAATAATTTGGGTTTGCAGAAACATTGCCAAGTTAACACAGAGAGTTCTCTATAGTCCGTTCACTGAGTTTCCCCCGTCGTGAACACGGGCAGGTGCATTTGTCCTAACTAAGGGACCGACATTCCTATTAACTTCTTACTTTATTTGGATTTCACGGATTTGTTTTTTCCCGTTTAGGACCCTGTTTCTATTCCAGAATCCAAGCCAGGATATCACATTGCATTTAGTTGTCAAATCTTCCTGTTCTCCTCTGGTCTGTGACACGGAGCCCGTGTTTCCCTTTATCAAATGACTTTGACCAGTCAGGACACCTGGTGTGCTTCTCTTGACTAGCTGGGGGTTTGAGGTTTCAGAAAGAGCACCAGTGCCCTTTTGGTCATATGGTACTAGGGAGGGCCCTAGTACCATATGACTAAGTACCTATGCCCACCCCATGCTGTTCTTAGGGTGATGACCTTGACCTCACTGCTGGGGTGGCTGTGCCCAGCATCTGTGCTTCAAAGTTACTATAAACATGGCATGCTCTATTCTTTGTTTCTAAGTTGACAAGTTAGAGCATTAAGAGAGTTACTAAGGCTCCCTCCTACCCTCTCCTCTGTTTATGAAGAAGCAGGGGGAGATGGTTTTACCCACAAATGGAAATATCCTTTAATAGAGACAACTATTTTCTCTTGGCACAGGTACAATTAACACTGAGCGCTTCTAATTAAAACTCCTTTACTTGTCTGAGGTGGGCTCCAAGGATGCCCGTGCTTGGTTCTTATGGAAACACCAGCACATTTCTGGATTGGACGATCTTCTCCTGATCTGGCCACCATGAGACATTGCCGTGATGTGAAGTGGATCTTTCTGAGAGTGAATGACACACTCAGATTTTAACGCAGCCCTCTTGACAGTCACTGGCAACAGTCAAAATTGGTTATTTCATTCTGTTTCACCTCCAGGGAGGAAGCGTTCATTCAACATCTGATTAGTCTGTTGAGGGGCTAAACACCCCATAGCTAATTCACTGAGTGTTTACTACCTGAAGGTGCTTTATACATATTACCACCACCCCTATTTAATACTCATATTCTTTTGGTTAAGTTTCTCCAGGAGGAAATTAAGGCGAAGGGAAATTAACTTACTCCCCTGTGGTCACACACACTGGTGGTAACTGGTGGAACTGGGGTTTGAACCTGGCCTGACACCAGAGCACAGATTCTGACATATTGGGGTTACCGTGTTGGGGAATTGGATCAACGGGCCCCTGAAAAGTGACCCAGTCAGCTCCATACTTCTCTCTCTCAAGTTGGGCTTCATTCTACCAACAGCCATTCTTCTCTGGAAGGCAGGAAACTGCAATCTCAGCTACCATAAACAATTCTGTTTGTTTAGCTGGGGACATGAAGGTCAAGTGTTATAATGTTTTAACATCTCCTAGTAATGTTTACATCCCCCCTGGCTAAGTGATTGCCATCTCCAAATCAACTTCTTCCCTCCAGCGAGATCTTGTGACCAGACCACAGCCTGGAAGAGAATAAGATGCTATAGAACCGTGCAGATGGTAATGACCTCCCAGGCAGGTAGAACTGGTCCTGGGGAAATTGGATGACTCTGCAGACAGCACAAAGGGGGTAGAGAGCCTCAGGGTGTCTCTGGATCCTGCAAGGGACCAAATTCTCACTATGGTCCTGGTGGTGACAGGCGGTAGACCAGAGCCATTCACTGTTTTTATCAGCTCCCTGTAGGGCAAAGAGCACAAATCCTCTGCATTCCAGAACCTAAGGAGGGAGAATTGGACTTGATCAGTATATCCTAGAGTGTGCGTGGTCTGCAAAGTGATTTTATCTTATTTTATGTTATTTTATTTTATTTATTTTTAAGACAGAGTCTCACTCTGTCACCCTAAGAAGAGTGACATGATGTCATCATAGCTCACAGCAATCTTAAACTCTTGGGTTCAAGAGATCCTCCTGCCTTAGCCTCCCAAGTAGCCGGAACTACAGTGCCTGCCACCACGCCAGCTAGTTTCCCTATTTTTAGTAGAGACAAGGTCTCACTCTTGCTCAGGTTGTTTTTGAACTCCTGAGCTCAAGGGATCCACCTGCCTTGGCCTCCCAGAGTGCTAGGATTAAGGGTGTAAGCCACCACACCTGGCCTGTGAGGTGATTTTGTTATTTTATTTTATGATTTTTAAGACAGAGTCTAACTCAGTCATCCTGAGTAGAGTGCTATGGCATCATCATAGCTCACAGCGACCTCAAACTCTTAGGCTCAAGAGATTCTCCATCCTCAGCCTCCTAAGTAGCTGGTGCCCACCACAATGCCCAGGTAGTTTTTCTATTTTTAGTACAGACGGGGTCTTTCTCTTGCTCAGGCTGGTCTGCAACTCCAGAGCTCAAGGGATCCACCTGCTTGGGCCTACTGGAGTGCTAGGAATACAAGTGTGAGCCCCTGCTCCCAGCCTGTGAGGTGATTCTAGAAGGCATTTGTGATAATTTTAGATGAGACACAGACTTGGCATGAAATAACGTTCAATAATGTCACGAGAAACTTTCATTCCTCTTAGTTCTCCTGATGGCCTCAAGTCCCATAGCAGTTAGGGTTGTGTGTTCGCCTGGGTGCTTAGTTGTACCCCTTGATTGCACTAATGTACGCAGCTATGATTTAATAAAATAAATAAATAAATAAATCCTTCTCCCATCCCCTCTTAGCACCTCTCAGGGGTGCAGACCTCAGTCTCCCAGCTTTGGCAGGGAGCAGCATCTCTCTGCAATTTAACAAGTCTTTCTTTTCCCAGCGCCTGCTTTTTATAACTACCTTCTATGTTCCCCAAGTAGGGTTTCCATTTCTGGAGGTGAGGTCGAGTTTCAAAAAGTCACACAGTGCCAATCTGTAAGCCGGCAGCAACCCTGGGAGCTCACTGGAAAAGCAAATCAGACCCCACCCCAGGCTACACGCTGCATGCCCAGAGGTTCTTGCCCCTTTGATATCAATTTGAGAACTACGGATGTAACGTCCCCCCTTTTTAGACTCAGCATTTCAGTAAAAGAAATAAAATGGTGATTAAATAATAGCAGAGGCGCTTCACCTTAGCAGCGAGGATGTGAAGGTTTAATACGAAAGATGGGGACAGGGGAGGGACAAGGCTGATCTTTGGGTTGTACGTCTGGAGACCTGTTCGCTAAGGTCAACAGTGCTGAGGACAAAACGTCCTAATCCAAAGGGCTGTTTTTTTGTTACCAGGGAGTCTGAGCACAGAACTCCAGGTCCTACTGCACCTCAACTCCACGCCCATTGAGCACAGAACTCCAGGTCCTATCATGCCTCAACTCCACACCCATTAGCTTCTACCTCCTAGGGCCGAAAAGCTGGGGGCTGGCAAGCTTGCTCGGCTTCTGGGCCCATCCTCCCTCTGACTCATCTCATTGCGCTCCCATCACCCATCATGCTCAGATCCAGACACAGTGGCCTCCAAGTTGGTTCTGGAATAGTCCAAGCATGACTCTGCTTTGCAGCCTTTGCATACGACTTAAGAAAAACAAAAAGCTCCCTCATTCTCAAAACTCCCATTCACTTGGTTTCTGCATTTTCTTCAGGGGGCTTCTGCTCAGAGGGCATCTCACCACTGCAGCCTTTCCTGACGCCTCTCCCCAGATCTCTCTCCTTGCCTGATCATGTTTTTCCTCATAGAATTTGCCACTTGAGGGCGGCGCCTGTGGCTCAAGGAGTAAGGCGCTGGCCCTATATACCTGGGGTAGCAAGTTCAAACCCGGCCCCAGCCAAAAAACTGGAAAAAAAAAAATATATATATATAGTTTGCACTTGAAATATCAGTGTGTGTCCTTTTTCCCCTTGGCTAGAATGAAAGTACCAGGCACTTGTGGATTTTGCCTTGTTCACTATTATATCCCATTGTAACAGTGTCCAGCAAATGAATGCTTTTGGTGAGCAGCGAATGAATTAATGAATGGGTGAATAAATGAATACCTGGATTATACTCCTGGATGGGCTGATGTCCAGTTTCCTCTCCCTCTGTGCCTCAGTTTCCTGCTGTGTCAGGTGTGAGGGTCATTCGGCCTCTGATGTCTGCGGCACTGACTCAGGAGTATGACTTCCACACTCCCCTGCAGCCCTACCTCTCCAATTAACTGCCTACCTTCCCCGTCCCCACCCTCCCCATCACCCCAGATGCCGTCTGTCAGAGACAGAGCCCCCAGGGAATTAGGGATGTCAGAAATCCTCAGATAGTGGCAGAACCATTGTGTGCGCCACTGAATTGGGTAATTAGGGAGGGTGGCACTTCAGTCATTTTAAAAGCTTAGTGGGTGGGGAGAAGAAATATTCGCTGACAGCTCCTGCACAGCCACTTAGACGGAGCTTCTCCATGGGAAAATCTAGTTTTGTCACCAAATCATGCTTTTTTGATCTCCCCAGGAGTGTGTGAAGAAGAGGAGATAAAGTCTGGGGCTCCAGCCCTCACTCGGGAACCCTCTGGGTGGTGGGGAGGAGAGGCGAGGCTTACGGCCCAGCTTGTGAAGACCACTCCATAGAATGAGGAATGCCAGCATCTTGGGCACAGGGATAGGTCCCCACGCCCAGGTGCACAGGAGACAGCTTTGTTCTTTGTTGTTGTGGTTGTTGTTTTGGATAATATACGTGGCGATTTTATTTATTTTTAATTTCAGATGATTATGGGGTCATACACATTTGAGTTGCATGGTTTGCATCTGTTGGGTAAAAGTCAGGGCTGTAGGGATGTCACTGACCCAGAAAGTGTGCGGTATACCGGTGCCGTGTACCCACCGGGTAGGAACTTACCTGTCCCCTTCTCCCTCTCCCCTGCCACTTAAAGTTCACTGAGTTTTTCTTCCCCATCAGTATATAGATGTCTATCCACCAGTTCCAATGTAGTACTGCGTACTTGCGTGTTTGTTTTTTTGTTCTTGTGATACTTCACTTAGGAGAGTGGTCTCCAATTCCACCCAGGTTACTACAAAAGATACGAGGTCTCCATCTTTTTTATGGCTGAATAAATATCCTCTGTTCTTTATGGCCAACTTCATTTCTGAATCGTAGTTGTCATTGTTCTAGGCTGAAAGAAACTGAACTTCCCTCCCATTGGGGGGGTTTCCCCACCACACCCCAGGGGCCATCAAGTTCAGAATTAGATTGGATTCGATTGCTTGGAGTCAAGTGTTCTCTGAGCAGTGGTTCTAAGAGGGCCAGGCTTTGGGGGCGTTGGATCTGGCTGCTCCGGGGTCCTCAGACATTCCCACCTCCCATCCTTCTCCTCCCCCAGGTTTGCCAACAAGCCAGGGACATCTGTTTCTCCTAGGGAGGAGGACAGAAGCCCAAATTTCTCCCCTGCTGCCCTTGTCCACTTCTCCTGCCTCCAGAGTGGGGATAATGCTTTTAGAGACAAAAGGCAGGTCAGGAAGTCTTTGCAGTAACTTTGGCTTCTCTGAAGCAATGAGCTGCTTGAACATAGGAAACAAAGAAGAGCAATAGTAGAGAGAAGGGGAATGCATCAAATAATTTCTCAAATCGTTATCCAGCCACAGTGAGAAGAGTGAACTGTCATGCCATGGGCATTTTCTTTGTGACGGCATGAAAGGTTCCATTGACATGAATGATTTGTCCAACCATTGGCGCAATCTCACAAATGGCACTGTCCTGTATGGTCTTGTTGGTCCTCACAGGACTGAGTGCTTTACCTACAGCGAGCGTCACTTAAGGTGGGGAAACATTTTGCAAAATGCAGCAGGAAGTGATTTTGTTGTCAAGCGTCACAGAGTGTAGTCACCCAAACCTACATGGTGCAGCCTACTGCATACCTGGATGGTGCTGCCTACTGCATACCTGGATGGTGCTGCCTACTGAATACCTGGATGGTGCAGCCTACTGCATACCTGGATGGTGCTGCCTACTGCATACCTGGATGGTGCGGCCTACTGCATACCTGGATGGTGCTGCCTACTGCATACCTGGATGGTGCTGCCTACTGCATACCTGGATGGTGCGGCCTACTGCATACCTGGATGGTGCGGCCTACTGCATACCTGGATGGTGCGGCCTACTGCTCCTGGACTACAAACCTTCAGAGCATGTTACTGTACTGAATACTGTTGGTCACTGTAACACAGTGGAAAGTATTTCTGTTTCTAAATGTGTCTAAACGTGGAAAAGATACAATTAAGATCATGTATAGCTAGGCGTGGTGCTTGGATCTGTAGTGGGAAGATCCAGTGTGGCCTGGAGTTCGAGGCCAGCATAGGGAACTTAGCCAGAATTTTCTTTAAAAGAAAAAGAGTAGGAAAAATACAGGCAGTCCCCAAGTTACAGATAATGATGGAGAAGGTGCCGGAGAAGATGGGATGGGTGCTGAGAAGTCAGGATTTGATTCTGCTGCTGGAGGAGGGGAACTTGACATTGAAGTTGCTTTCTTGAGAAGGGTGTCTAAGGTTGTTTGCATGGTCAATTGCCTTCCTTCCTTCCTTCCTTTCCTCCCTCCCTCCCTTCCTCCCTCCCTTTTTTTCTTCTTGCCTTCCTTTCCTCCCCTCCCACGTCCCTTGCCTCCCTCCCTCCCTCTTTTCTTTCTTTCTCTCCTTCCTTCCATCTTTTCTTCCTTCCTTCCTACCTACCTTCCTTCTTGCTTTCTTCTTTTCTTTTCCTTCCCTCCCTTTCCTTCCCTCCTTCTTTATCCCTTTCCTTCCCTTCCCCTTCCACTTTATTTCCCCTTCCCCCTTCCCTCTCTCTCTCTCTTTCTTTCTTTTTCTTTCTCTCTTTCCTTTTCTTTTTTTTTTAATCATAGACAGCTCTGTAGCAGCCAACGGTCTCACTGACTGCCCGATAAACCTTTGTACACGGGTCGACATCAGTATCGTGACCCTCACCCTTGAGAAAATCCTGGTTCAATGAGTCGAAGGGCTTCAGCTGATTTGCTCGGATTCTTTTGCCATAAACTTTCCTGGCTCGGGTCTTCTGCTTCTTTATGCTCTTGTGTTTCTGTCAGCAGCTTCAGTGTCTGTGAGTCTGGCCCCTAGCAGGAACATGCTGCACCAATGAGCTATCTATGCCATGCAGGTTTGTTCACATGCAGGAAAGAAACCAGCTCCCAAATTATTAATGCAATTCTTTAATTATAAACCCATTCGTAAGTATGGAATATTGTAAGTTGGGTTGTCCATAACCCAGAGACTCTTGTACAGTATACAAATGGTGCGTGTATACAGGGTGGCTCTAGTATAATCCTATGGGACCATTGTGGTCCGTTATTAACCAAGAGGTCATTCTTTATTAATTTGGCCAATTCTCTCCATGGTCCCATAAGGTAGTTGCTGTTATGATTCTCATTTTGCAGATGAGAAAATGAGGCACAGAGGATTTAAATGGCATGCCGAGGGCCACACAAGCTGGGAAATAGCAGAGGGAAAGTTCAAACCTAGGCACCCTGGCTCCAAAACTGGAGTACAGGACTGCCTGGCAGTTCTCCAGGTGGGGGGAGGGTACCTCTGCCTTGAGCATGCCCAGTGGTGCCCTCCTTCTGTCTGCTCGGTGGGGAAGCTGTTTTTCACTTCTAGGCAATTGCACACACCTGGAGCCTGGGGGCAGGCTGGCCCCCAAATGCAAAAATCCAATGTACAGTCAGCTATCTGCAGTGATTTGACAGAGAAAATAAAACAGCTGGCTGCCTCTGGGGGCCACCCAGAAGGCCAGATGCACCACACTCTGAGCAAGGATGGTTCAGCAGGCATGCTTATGTCTGGTAATAACAAGGTCAAGGCAAACCTTTGCAGCTGTCCCACGCACAGTGAGGAATCAATTAGTTTCCACCAATACACAATCCACAGAGACATTTCTTTTGTAAAAGTGATAGAACATTTTTGGCACTGGAGGACCCTCTTTGTTTTCAATTGAAATTTTCATTGAGGTAATTGTACTTTCCCACACAATTTTAATTTAAAAAGAAAAAGATCCTATGTGTACTTTACCAGGTTTCCTCTGGTGTTAACATTTTGCAAAACTATAGCATCATATCTTAAGATACTGACTGGTTGCGTCATATAAGAATCCCCTTTGTCGCCATAACCACCTCCTACTCACCCCTGCCTCCCTTCCTTGTCCCTGCCAACCACTTATCTGATGCCCATGTCAAAAATTTTGGAATTTCAAAAATGTACAAACAAAATCATGTAATATGTAAACTTTAGGACTGGATTTTTTTTTTTTTTTTTATCAAAACTCAGCATAATTTTCTGGAGATTCGCCCAAGTTGCACGTAACAATATTTCATCCCTTTTCATTGCTGTGTAGTACCTCATGGTAGAGAAAAACCACAGTTTGTTTAACGGTTCGCTATGGACGGGCATTTGGGCTGTTTGGGGGTTTTATGATGAAAGCTGGTATGGGCATTTGCATACAGGTTTTTTTGTGTGAATGGATACAATTTTCATTTCTTTGATGCCAAGGAATTTAATTGTTGGGTCATTCAAAAGTTCGTGCCAATTAAGTTCGTGAACTTGCCGCCACCCACTTATGTCAGCAGCACTGTACAAACAACTTGGTGAGGTTTCATAACCTTGGTATGTTGGTGTCTCACCAACAGTTGTGTTCATGCTGAGTGTCATTCATTCCTGTGTTGTGTGCTGTCACGAGAATGTTGGGGCTTGAATTAGAACAATAAACAGATTCCTACATTTCTTGGTGAACTCGGCAAGAGTGGAAGTGAAATTGGGGAAATCCCCAAGTTTCTGGGAATAATGCCAGGAAGAAACTGGCAGTGTACAAATGGATTAAACGTTTTTCTAAGGGGAGAGGAAGCATCAGCAATGAAGAGATGTCAGGATGGCCAATAAGAAGCAGAACTGATGAAAACATTGCAACAATGTGTCAAATTGTGTATCAAAGTCACCGGCTAATTCTGAGAAGCACAGAAGACCAAGGAAACATCAATAGGGAAACAGGGAAGTCTTGGGCAGTAACTCGTGGCTCTTGCATTATGACAATGCACCAGCTCACACAGCACTATCTGTGAAAGAGTTTTTAAATTAGTAATCCACTAACATTGTTTGAATAACCCCCCCAGTCATCTGATCTGGCCTCCAATGACTTTTTCCTTTACCCCCAAATAAATGAAATATTGACAGGAAGTCATTTTGATGACATTCAAAATATTATACAACCATGGTTTTAATAGTCACTCCAGAAAAAAAGTTGCAAAATTGCTTTGACAAGTGGACTAGGTGCTGGCATCAGTGTGTAGCTTCCCAAGGGGAGTTCTTCAAAGGTGATCACAATGATACTCAGCAATGAGGTAGGTAGCACTTTTTTTAGGATAACTTCAAGAACTTAATTGTCAGACCTCCATACTCCACTTTCCATGTATGCTCAGCTGCATTTGCGTCAATATTATTATTTTTCATTATTAATTGTTTGCCACTCTTCTACGTTACAGTGATACCCCATAATGGTTTTAATGTACAGTTGCCCGACGTTTAATGAAGTTGAAGAACTTCTCAAATTCTTATTTACCCTCTCTGTGAGGTCTGACAATTAAGTTGGTGAACTCGTCCTAGACCTCATTGCTATAGGCCACTATGATCTCCCAGATGGCCAAGGGGAGAGCTTCAAAGGTGTCCATAGTGATTTTTAGTGATGAGGTATGCAACACTTTCTCTAGGATGAGTTCGTCAGCTTAATTGTCAGACCTTGTGTATCCTCTGTAGTGAAATATTTGTTGGCGTCTTTTGCCCATGGTGTACTTGAATTGTTTCCTGTTGAGTTCTGAAAGTATTCTGTATATCCTAGATATCATTTCTTTGTTGGATACGTAGATTTGCAAATATTCTCCCCCAGTCTGTAGTTTATCTCCTCATCTTCTTTCCAGGGGTTTTTGGCAGGAAAAAAGTTTTAATTCTGGGCAGCTCCTGTGGCTCAGCGAGTAGGGCGCCAGCCCCATATACCGAAGGTGGTGGGTTCAAGCCCGGCCTCGGCCGAACTGCAAAACAAAAAAAATAGCCGGGCGCTGTGGCGGGCGCCTGTAGTCCCAGCTACTCGGGAGGCTGAGGCAAGAGAATCGCCTAAGTCCAAGAGCTGGAGGTTGCTGTGAGCAGTGTGACGCC
>CAUYON010075755.1:0-45465 GCA_963573935.1 Arctocebus calabarensis
GCCCTGGGTAGAGTGCCGTGGCGTCACACTGCTCACAGCAACCTCCAGCTCTTGGGCTTAAGCGATTCTCTTGCCTCAGCCTCCCTAGTAGCTGGGACTACAGGCGCCCGCCACAGCGCCCGGCTATTTTTTTTTTGTTTGTTTGTTTTGCAGTTCGGCTGAGGCCGGGCTTGAACCCACCACCTTCGGTATATGGGGCCGGCGCCCTGCTCGCTGAGCCACAGGAGCCGCCCCATACTCACCTTCTTTAAGAAGCAAGTCACAGTCTGACCAGCCTGGTACTGTTTGATCTTCTCCATAGGGCTAACCAAGTGAGAGTTTAGAGCAGTGTGGCCATCCTCCAGTTCACTGTTTATAGAAAAGGGATGAAAAGAGTAAACCAACCTCCGGGAAAGCATCTCCCCCAAGTGGCTGTGGATTGACTGTACAGGATTCTCCTACTCATAGCCACCCTCCAACACCTTATTTCTTTCCTTAAAGGAGAATGTTTGTAACACTGGCCTGGGGGCTAATCTTTTTCATTTCATTCAACCTAGATACAAAAAGCTATAGGTAGCCCACAATAATCTTTATAAACCTAGGGAACAAAATTATTTAACTTCTTTTCTAATCCTTCTATTGCTTTAGTTTGCAGAACTGTTTTCAAAAATCATTTCCCACTGATTTTTGACAACAATCTCATGTGAATTAGGCAAGGTAGATATTATTAAACCTATTTTACACCACTGAACTAGAAGTTGAAGTCAGGGCTTCTGACTCAACAATCCAGCCCTGTTTCCTATGCTACCCTTCTATTATCACTGTCTTGACTCTCTTTTTCTTCTCAGAAAAGCAACAAGGGCATGTAGTCTGACAATAATCAGCCCAAAAATCACTTCAAGGGAATCACAGAACTCCTACCTCTGCTTACCAATTCAAATAATTTCTTTCTTTCTTTCTTTTTTTTTTTTTTTGAGACAGAGCCTCTAGCTGTCACCCTGGATAGAGTGCTTTGGCCTCATAGCTCACAGCAACCTCCAATTTCTGGGCTCAAGCGAGTCTCCTGCCTCTGCCTCCCAAGTAGCTGGGACCACAGGCGCCCACCACAAGACCTGGCCATTTTTTTTTTTTTTTGGTTGCAGCCATCATTGTTGTTTGGCCGGCCCCGGCTGGATTTGAACTTGCCAACTCAGGTGTACATGACTGGTGCCTTAGCCCATTGAGCCACAGGCACCACAATTCAAATAATTTCTAAAACAAAATGAACCAAACCTCTTCAATAAAATGGCACAAGTATGTTAGTAAAATTATAAAATATAATAGCAAATGCTGGTCAAAATAGAAAATGGGGACTTTCCTATATTGTAAAATAGAAAATACATATATCCTATTATAGCCTATGAGCCAGTAATTCCACCCTTGAACAATCTTAGCCCATTATGGCAATATTTATTAAGGAAAAATTGGGAAACAAATTTAAAAAGAGAAAGAAAAATTGCACAGGCTGAACTGTCCTCCATAGTTCATGAACACATATAGTTTGGCACTTTTGTAAGATCAATTATTATTATTATTTTTTTGAAGCAGAGTTTCGTGGTATCACAGTTCATAGCAACCTGAAACTCTTGGACTCAAGTGATTCTCTTGCCTCAGCCTCCCAAGTAGCTGAGACTACAAGACACTTGCCATAACACCTGCCTATTTTTAGAGACAGGGTCTCACTCTTGCTTAGGCTGGTCTTGAACTCATGAGCTCAAGCAATCCACCCACCTTGGCCTCTCAGAGTACTAGGATTATAGGCATGAGCCACTGTGCCGGGTCTGATTTACTATTTTCATGATAGACACCAAAATAAATAGAAACAAAACAAAATTTTGAATGAACAAAGCAAGTTGTAAAATGTTAAGCAGAACATATCATTTATGTACAGTAAGAACTGTACAAAATATTTATAGATATACACACACGTATACACACATATAGTTGTCCCTAGGTAGCTGTGGGGGATTGGTTTCAGAACTCCCATGGATACCAAAAGCCCACGGATGCCCTAATATAAAATAGCATAGTATTTGCATATAACCTATGTATATCCTCCTATATACTTTAAATTATCTCCATATTATTTATAACACCTAATATGACATATATGCTATACAAATAATTATTATGATTTTAAAATTTATATTTCTTAAAATTGTTGTATTGTTATTTTTTATAGTCCCCCTATACTGTAGACTTTCAATCTATGGTTGGTTGAATCCATGGATGCAGAACCAGCACAATATGGAGGGCCAACTGCATATATAACTGAAACATAAAAATGTAAGCTGGAGATATAGAGGGTGCAAAAAGATATATATACACATTTAAGCAAGTAAAAAACGGTATTAAATTTATAATACTCAAATTATGTTGACTTTTACAATTATTAGAGGTGCTCATTGTCACTTACATTCATCTTTTGTTATCGGTATACATGTAGTATCACAATTTTTTTTTTTTTTTTTTTTTGAGATAGAGCCTGAAGCCGTCACCCTGGATAGAGTGCTGTGGCATCACAGCTCATAGCAACTTCCAATTCCTGGGCTCAAGCGAGTCTCTTGCCTCCACCTCCCAAGTTGCTGGGACTGCAGGCGCCCGCCACAACACCCGGCCATTTTTTGGTTGCAGCCGTCATTGTTGTTTAGCAGGCCCAGGCTGGATTTGAACCCGCCAGCTCAGGTGCACGTGGCTGGCGCCTTAGCCTGTTGAGCCACATGCGCTGAGCCTGGAGTATCACAATTTTAAAGCAATATTTTCCTTTCTTAAAATGTGTATCAATTTTTTTTTTTGGCACCCTCTATATGTATCAAAATAATAATGGAAGCAGAGAGATGCCTGGAAAAGTGAATATATCCATAAATTTTTATTTCTTAAAACACACGTTTTGCAGGAAGCTTGATTATAAAATAAAAAAATA
The DNA here is from genome assembly GCA_963573935.1 of Arctocebus calabarensis. NCBI lineage: Eukaryota > Metazoa > Chordata > Mammalia > Primates > Lorisidae > Arctocebus > Arctocebus calabarensis. Next base: position 2,942 of record CAUYON010075755.1, read on the forward strand.
CATGTGCAGGATATCTATGTCCCTTGCACTGTAATACACCCCTAACATAAAATATCTCTAGTGCTTATACAGTTAGGGTGAAGAAATTTATTCACTAAATAGCTGACACAAAGTCAGGGGCAGTGGCTCACACCCGTAATCCTAGCACTCTGGGAGGCCAAGGTAGGCAGAATGCTTGAGCTCAGAAAGTTGGGAAACCAGCCTGAGCAAGAATAAGACCCCATCTCTACTAAAAATAGAACAATTAGCTGGGGATAGTGACATGCAGTTGTAGTCCCAGCTACTTGGGAGGCTGACGCAAGAGGATCACTTGAGATGAGGAGTTTGAGGTTGCAGCAAGCTACAGTGATTCCACTGCATTCTATCTAGGGCAAGAGAATGAGATTCTGTCTCAAAAAAAGGCTGACCCAAAAATGTCTCTCTTAGCAATTGCATGCTCCTCCCACTCCCAAGTTCATTTTGAAGACATAACCCTAATAAGTCAGAGTATGACTTTATTTGGGTCTTTAAAAAGTAATTAAGGGTGGCACCTGTGGCTCAGTGGGTAGGGCACTGGCCCCATATACCAAGGGTGGCAGGTTCAAACCCAGCCCCGGCCAAACTACAACAAAAAAATAGCCAGGAGTTGTGGCAGGCGCCTGTAGACCCAACTACTTGGGAGGCTGAGGCAGGAGAATCGCCTAAGCCCAGGAGATGGAGGTTGCTGTGAGCTGTGTGATGCCATGGCACTCTACCGAAGGCAATAAAGTAAGACTCTGTCTCTACAAAAAAAAAATAAATAAATAAAAAGTATTTAAGATGAGATCATTATGGTGGGCCCTAATGCAACATGATGGGGTCCTTAAAAGAGATCAGGCTATAAATCAATAATAAGAACAAAAAAAAACATGGGCTGGGTGCAGTTGTTCACACCTATAGTCCTAGCACTTTGGGAGGTCAAGGCAGGTAGATGCCTGAGCTCAGAGGTTCAAGACAAGCCTGAGCAAAGAGCAAGACCCCAACCCTAAATATAGCCAGGCTTTGTGGTGGGGACCTGTAGTCCCAGCTGTGATGCCATGGCAGTCAAACGAGGGTGACAGAGTGGGGACTCTGTCTCAAAAAAAAAAAAAGGGCTGACAAGGATGGAGAGAAAGTGGAACTCTTTTGCACTATTGGTGGGACTCTAAAATGGTGAAGCCAATATGGAAACAGTACAGCAGTGCCTCAAAAAATTAAAAATACAACTACCACATGATCCAACAATCTCGCTTATTAGGTATATTACTCAAAAGAACTGAAATCAAGATCACAAAGAAATATGCACATCCATGTTTAATAAAGCTCTACTTGTAATAACAAAGACATAGAAGATTAATAAACAAAATGTGGTACATACACACAAATGGAATATTATTCAGCCTTGAAAAGGAAGGAAATTCTGACATATGCTACAATATGTATGAACTCTGAAGACATTATGCTAAGTAAAATAAAGCCACTCAAAAAAGGACACATACTATTAATCAAATTCACAAACACTGAAAGCAGAAGGATGGCTGCCAGGGGGATGGGGAGGGCGGAGGGAGAACAGGGAATTGATATTCAATGGGTATAAAGTTTCAGTCATGCAAGATGAAAAAGTTTTAGAGAGCTGTTGTACCACAATATGAAAGTTGTTTTTTTTTTTTTTTTTGGAGAGTGCTGTGGCATCAGCCTAGCTCACAGCAACCTCAAACTCCTTGGTTGAAGCAATCTTCCTGCCTCAGCCCTACAAGTGTCCACCACTATGTCTGGGTAATTTTTCGATTTTTAGTAGAGATTGGGTCTCCTTGCACAGGTCAGTCTTGAATTCCTGAGCTCAAGCAGCCCTTCCTTCTCAATCTCCCAGAGAGCTAGTATTACAGCGTGAGCCACAGGCCCAGCAACACCATGCACTTAGTTAATAATACTGTAATGCACACCTGAAAACTGCACATACACTGGGGCTGGAGGGTTCAAATCCAGCCTGGGCCTGCTAAACAATGACAACTACAACAAAAAAATAGCCAGGTATTGTGGTGGGTGCCTGTAGTCCCAGCTACTTGGGAGGCTGAGGCAAGAGAATCACTTAAGGTCAAGAGTTTGAGGTTGCTGTGAGCTGTGATGCTACGGCACTCTACCAAGGACAACATAGTAAGACTCTGTCTCAAAAAAAATACTATTAAGGGAGGTGGCTATGGCTCAGTGGGTAGGGCGCCAGGCACATATACCGAGGGTACCGGGTTCAAACCCAGCCCCGGCCAAACTGCAACCAAAAAACAGCTGGTATTGTGGCAGGCGCCTATAGTCCCAGCTACTTGGGAGGCTGAGGCAAGAGAATTGCCTAAGCCCAGGCGTTGGAGGTTGCTGTGAGCTATGTGTCACCATGGCACTCAACTGAGGGCAACAAAGACTCTGTCTCTAACAACAAAAAAAAACTATTAAGAGGGTACATTTATGTGATGTGTTTTTTACAATTAAAAAAAAAAAAAAAAAAGGGCAGCACCTGTGGCTCAGTAAGTAGGGCGCTGGCCCCATATGCCAAGGGTGGTGGGTTCAAACCCGGCACTGGCCAAACTGAAACAAAAAAATAGCTGGGCATTGTGGCAGGTGCCTGTAGCCCCAGCTACTTGGGAGGCTGAGGCAAGAGAATCACCTAAGCCCAAGAGCTGGAGTTTGCTGTGAGCTGTGACGCAACGGCACTCTACCAAGGGTGAAAAAGTGAGACTCCGTCTCTAAAAAAAAAAAAAAACAGAGGGTATATTTATGTGATTTTTTTTTACAATTAAAAAAAAAGAAAAGAAAATAAAAGATCAGAATACAGATGTGAAGACAAAGGGAAAAGCCAGCTCTCTGCAAGCCAATGAGGAAGACCTCAGAAGAAATCAACCTTGCTGATATCTTGATCTGACTTCTAACCTTTAAAATTATGAGAAAATAGATTTCTATTCTTTAAGTCATACAAAACATGCATGCACACACACGCATGCATACATACATACACAGGTATGTGTTACCCTTTTCTTTTTTCCCAAAATGATTTTTGTGAAACTGCCTTTACAAAAAGAGTTACACCCCCCAAAAGAAGGGTGAACTTTACTGAATTAGAGTATTATGAGAAAACTCACTGACTAGCGGGAACTCCAGAGATGCCTTTTAAGACTCTTGAAGGATCTTGTTCTCCTTAATTCTAGCCCTTATACCATAGTCTTCCAAGACCAGAGGTTGGATGAACAGAGTGGTGTTAATGAGAGGTTCTCAGCACTTTGAGGATCAAGAACCATTTAGGACTAAACTCCCACAGAGTTCACAGACTCATCCCTCATTCATTAATTTATTTACCCTTAGTGTGAATAAACTATTTGACCTCAACCCTAATTAAGGGTTTAATTAAAATAAGACATCACAAGTCAAAGGTGAAGATACTACAGACTACAATCACTAATATGATGAGTTCTCTCCATTTGCACAACAAAGATTGGAGAGGGATATAATCAAACAAAACTAAGGAAACCAGAGTAACAAACAGAAATATAATTCATCCACCAAATCTCATTATTTATTCTGAAACTAAAGGGCTTACTCTGAAGGTCCAAAAGTGTTATTAGTGTCTGAAACTCTACGTCACAGGAATCTTGCCCTATGTCAGACACAGATTTTCTCAAAAATACTGTATAGAAGGCTTGGCACCTGTAGCTCAGCGGCTAAGGCGCCAGCCACATACACCAGAGCTGGAGGGTTCGAACACAGCCCAGGGCTTGCCAAACAACAATGACAACTGCAGCAAAAAATACCCATGTGTTGTGGTGGGCGCCTGTAGTCCCAACTACTTGGGGAGGCTGAGGTAAGAGAATTGCTTAAGCCCAAAAGTTCAAGGTTGCTGTGAGCTATGATGCCATAGCACTCTACCAAGGGTGACATAGTAAGACTCTGTCTCAGAAATATATATATATATATATAACACTTCTATTCTGACCCTTTAGGCTATTGACCAAATCTTACCCTCTGGATATTACTCTGGAGGTCCTTCTATAACTTCCCTTGACACATAAGACTTACCACCTGGAGGGACCCTGCAGAGTCTTTCTATAATCACACACATCTAGCTTCATTCATTAAGGTCTATCAATTCTGAAAGGTTAGGTTCTTTTATGGAAGAAGTAAAAGCAGACAGACCCTGGATCAAAATGCTAAAGATTCTCTAAAAAAAGATCCCAGACAAATTGACGCACCACTACATAAAATTCCTAGTTCTCCTTTCTTGATCCTCTCATGGAACATTCTTCTGTCCAAAATCTACCAGAGTATGACCTGAAATTCCAGCTCAGCTTCTACTGTGTGGTGAGCAGGAGTACACATTGAAAGTACAAGCATTCTTGGCTGCATATTTAGGGAGTTACCTAGTTCTAGAATATTGGGTTGAAAGCAGAAATGTTTCTTTTTTTTGTAGAGACAAGAGTCTCTTTATCACCCTCGGTAGAGTGCCGTAGAGTCACAGCTCACAGCAATCTCCAACTCTTGGGCTTAGGTGATTCTCTTGCCTCAGCCTCCTGAGTAGCTGGGACTACAGGTGCCTGCCACAATGCCTGGCTATTTTTTTGTTTTGCAGTTTGGCGGGGCTGGGTTTGAACCTGCCACCCTCGGTATATAGGGCCGGAGTCCTACTCGCTGAGCCACAGGCACCGCCCAGAAATGTTTCTTATTTTTGCATGCCAACAAAGAGAACTGCAATCACCCTTTAAATTGATATTTAATCCCTTATATAGCTTTTTTTTTTTGGAGACAGTCTCACTATGTCACCTTGGGTAGAATACATGGTGTCACAACTCAGAGCAACCTCAAATTTCTGGACTTAAGTGATTCTCCTGCCTCAGCCTCCCAACCAGCTGGGACCACAGGCGCTCACCACGACGCCCAGCTATTTTTTGGTTGTAGTTGTCATTGTTGTTCGGCAGCCCAGCCTGGATTCGAACCCGCCAGCTCTGGTGTATGTGGCTAGTGCCCTAGCTGCTGAGCTATAGGTGCCAAGCCCCTTACACAGCTTTTAATTTACTTTAATATAATCCCTATAGCCAAATATCTCTATTACAGAAATAAGATAACTTGGACATAGAGAGCCAACATAAGGCTAACTCTAGCAGAATCATGATGAAAACTCAGGATTCCTGATTCTGAAGCCCAGTGCTCTCTCCCTGGGACTGTGCTGCTATTACCCCCTCACCTTGGCCGAACACTCAGCTCCGGGATGGTCCGAACAAATCTGGGGTGACTTACTGGAAGAAACCTGGAGAAACAAATAAATCAGATCATTTCTTTTGTTCTCTGTAATGTGGAGATAAGGATTTCTCTCTACTCAACCCCAAACAAGCTAACAAATATCACCCTGCTGCACCATATCACCATTGCTGGGTCAGACTGAGAATTTCCAGTCTCATCCTTGGCAGCAAATAAGGAGCTGGGTCCCAGACCTATTAGGATTATCAGAGCTTTCTGTACAGACTACATACTCCAACCCTTTCATCTTAAAAATGAAGAAACCAAAATCTAGAGAGAATAAAATGACTTAAGGTCCCACAGTTACTGAAATTAGTATGCAAATTACTGGCCAGACTTTGAACTCTTTCTGCTGTTCTTGTTGTAGCAAGAATTTCTGCTATAATAACATGTGTGGTATCTAGAGTTAAAGCAAATGAGTATAATTATGGTGTGAAGTGGAGAATAAATTATAATTGCTGATGTGTACTACTCAATAAATGACAGGCAACCTCTCAGACACTTAACATATTACATAGTCTCTCCTTTAGCCTTCACACTGGCCATATAAGGTAGTCACTACCATTACCCTCACTTTACAAATTAAGAAAATAAAATTTACAGAGTTAAGAAGTTACTAGCTTGTGGTCACAGTCGATCTGGATTGCAACCCCAGATAAACCCATGCTCTTAAAAACTACACTATATTCCTTGGTGAATGCCTTTTGTTAACTAAAATAATGAATGTGACTTACATGCAACTTTGGGGAACCCACCTATATTCCCACTCCTCCCACAACTACGACGATCTTCCCACAAAGCCAGCCTGTCCCCAGAGCCTCCATACTTGAATGTCTTCATGTCTCGCCCACCAATCACTCGGGCAGTGACTATCTTCCCAACTTTCAGCTTGGCTGTAGGACAAGTGCCCTCTGGAACATCATCTAGAATGTGAGAGGCATGGATGCAGCCAATGATGCCATCTTCCAGAGTCACAACCACATGGGTGGGCTTAACAGACTTGACAGTCCCTGTGACAATGTCTCCGATAGTCAGGGCATGCTTCTTTATAGTGGCTATAGCCAAAGCTGGGTCCACTTCCTCATCCTCGTCAACTGTCTCAGAGTCCTTCCGGGTCTGCCTTATGGTCCTCTTAGCAGCTGGCCCCTCAACAGCCAAAAGAAGACCAGTCACTCCTGGTTCTGTGGTCTTGAGAGTTAGGGAGACACCCTGTCCCACCTGCAACTTCTCTGAGTCAAAGCGGAAGGTGTCATTGAGGTGAGAGGTCAAGGAGAAAGCTGCCAGGTGGCCAGTCTCTACCAAGGAGGCAACAGCAAAGGATTCCTCCAAGTGCTGCACAATCGCCTGGTGTTCGCTGTCTTTCTTCAGCTAGAAAAGAAGAGAAAACTCACTACCTATTTCTCTTAACTCAGAATGTTAACTCATTCCTGTCTCTGCTGGGTAGGGAGGGACTGAACTGGAATAGACAAGTCTTGGCTCACTGGACATAGCTTTTCTCCCCCATACACAAAACTCACAGAACTTCATCAGAATCACCTTGGCTTGATTTGTTCTGTTTTGAATTCAAATTCCTACGCTCTATCCTAGAACTATGAGTCTGAATTTAAAAAGCAATGCAATGCAACCCCAGCAACGTTTAACAGCTCTCTAGTCTCTAGACACTGATTCCTGACACTCAGTCTCACAGTTATTCCCACTCCCCCAATTTAATCAGCCCTCCAACCATACAGTGAATAGAGTCATTACTGAGAGCTCACTCTGTGCCAGGCACCAAGCCTTTCTTTCCTCCAAATCCAAATTATGCTCATGCTCTTACATGCCCAAGCTTCACTCAAGGTGATAAAATGGTACAGTCCTGCTAGAAAACTGAGTGCTGCCTTTTATTCTGTTGTTCTTAAATTCTTAAGATTTTAAGCAACTAGAGCTTAAGTACCATACTCTACACGATTAGGTGCTTAATAAGTGCTTTAGACAATGACTAAATTATTAATCACACAGAGAAAAATACTAATTTTGATATTTCTCTCAAGCCCATTCTTACATCACAAAAAAGGAGGCCAGGCAGGGGCAGGAGAGGCTGTGGAGGGCCTGGAGGTTCAAACTGCCCACAGACATACTTTATTTGGTTCATACAATGAGTTTGTTATTTTTTTTTTTAAATTAGTTCCCAACACTTTCAATATTTATTTTAAATAAAAATTCAAATTCTGCTTTGTCTTAAAATCAAACACTTAGCAACACCAGGACCAGATACTCCCACCCGTCAATAACCAAGTGGATCTGAACAGTCTTCCCCAAGACAGCTGGGCACTCATTCTTTTGTTTGTCAAGAGTCCAAGCTCTGCCACTCCCTACCTGCACAGCCAACTTCACTCTTTTACGATACTTGCTTGGCCCAACCATAGGCCATAATTTATCACTTGAAACAGAATGAAAGTCAACACTATTAACCACATGAGAATAAGAGATCAGAACTGGGAATGTCTTAGATATGTCCAGGCACATGGGTCACCTGAATTAGAACCCTTGAGCTGAAGTATGGTGTTGAAGGTGTGTGTCACATGAATCCATGAAAATGGAAGTCAGAAGCAAGTTTACCTTTTTAGCTTTTTTGTTCACCAAGTCCTGGTGAAGTGAAACATAGACTTCCAACTTCAACATATCCACATTTAAGACCACAACCTTCTTTTTCTGCCCAGATTCCACCTCCTGCCCTGCAATACAGAACCAAACAGAATGAACAGCCTCCTGGAATAGAGTGACAGAAGAACAGCATCTTTTTGCATGCAAGTGTCACACCTTAGACTCAAGAAAGGAAAGAGGACACATGACCTAGGTCCTGTGTCAGTCAATGAGTGAAACCAAGGGTCTATCTCCCATAGTTTAAGTTTAGGTGGCCTTAACTTTATGCAACCTAATATATAAAAATCTAGATTTACCCAAGGATAACAAATAATTAAACCTTCTTCACTATGCTGTCAATTGTCTTGATTTGCACTCACACAAGACGGACGCAAATCACTTTCTACTCAAACACAACTCATGTTTCCTCTGGAAACACAAATCACTTTCTGCTCAAAAATAGCTCATGTTTCCTCTGGAAACTAGAATTCAGAATTCTACTGAATCAACTCATGCTTTCAGAGGAAAAGAGTGCTAAGAGTATTTGGAAATTCTGTATCTAGAAGAGGGAGCAATGGGCAAAGGGTCTCCCCTACCAACCACAATGGGCAAGACATAAGTACTCACCTGCCCGATGATATCTGCTGGCTCTCAAGACCAAACCAGGCACTGGGCCCCCACTGAATACTACAGAGCCATCTTCCAACACTTCCTGCACCACTAGGTCAAGGACCATTCCTGGGGTCATCTCAGCCAGTGTCTGGATCAATACAGAATCTGTCAAGAGACCCAAAGGAAGTTAGGATTAGTTCACAAAACGATACTCTCAACATGCTTTTCCTCTGGAAGTATGCTGTAACCATGGAGGGCAGCTGAACACTGTAACCACTGACAAGGCAAAAACATGTTCTGCAAAGGGCTTTCTGCACAGAACTGAACTTGTAGCTTTGGAGGCCGATCCACTAAGACCTGAGGGGAACTGGACAAACATACCACATACTCTGATGCTCTTCACAAAACTAGCATCCTACCTGTGACAAGACTTTTCAGTATCTATGAAAACTTGTGTCATAGGCAGAAAGAGACTTAAGGCTCTTGCTTATTCTACCTGACCATAACTCATGAAAATACCAAGAACAACCTGGAACACAGGCTTTCCTTTTTTTTTTTTTTTGTGACATGGTGTCACTATGTTGCTCTCAGTAGAGTGCTATAACGTCACAGCTCACAGCAACCTCAAACTCTTAGCCTTTAGCCGGGCGTTGTGGCGGGTGCCTATAGTCCCAGCTACTTGGAAAGCTGAGGCAAGAGAATCACTTAAGCCCAAGAGTTTGAGTTTGCTTATGAGCTATAACGCCATGGCACTCTAAAGAGGGTGACATAGTGAGGCTCTGTCTCACAAAAAAAAAAAAAAAACTCCTGGGCTTATGCAATTCTCTTGCCTTAGCATCCCCAGTAGCTGGGAGACAGGCGCCTGTCGTAACGCCTATTTTTTTTTTTTTGCAGTTGTCATTGTTGTTTAGTCGGCCCAAGCCAGGTTTGAACCCGCCAGCCTGGGTGTATGTGGCTGGTGCCATAACCACTGTGCTACAGGAACCACCAGGCTTTCCTTTGGTTTCTGGATTTTCATCCTTCCTTCCTAAGCCCGGTACTCTCAAATTCCACTAGTGTTCCAACAATCCCACAACGGTTCAAAGTCTCAGACAGACAGAAGAATAGACCCTCATAGAGTCTAGCAGGTTATTTTATCATCCACTGTATATTCACTGAATAAAGGAACGAGAAGTGGTTAAGTGAATTCACAATAAATGCACACACAAGGCCACAGAACCAAGGGAAATTTTAATTCTGGATTGGCAGGGGGGACAGGGGTTTTCTAGGACACTTGTAATGACCTTTATCTTAAAGGGCTATTCATTTTAGAAATGTTTACTGAGCTGTAAACTTAATGATCTGGGCACTTTATGCAAGTCATACCTCCACTAAAAAAAATAGATTACCAACAGCTCATCCTAGCAGCAGGTTTAACTTACAACGCACACTCCCACCCTGCATCCAACAGGGCCCTGAAGCACCCACCTCGGTTGCGCATGAGGCTGCGCACGCCCTGCAGCTCCTCCAGGCATTGGCTCAGGAGGAGGCCGCTGGTGGTGGCTGCATCCTCCAGCATGCAGTCTGACAGCCGCAGTGACAGCAGCATCCGCTGCTTCTCCTCGTCCACGTTGGTCACCTTCGCAACAACTGTCTGCCCCTCAACAAAGTGGTCACTTGGGGAGGTCACAAATTTGTCACTCATAATCTGAAGGGAAGAACAGACAGAAAACAGGGAAAAGAAAGGAAGTCTTAAGACATCCTGCTTACCGTGCCCAGAAAGGGGTATGCCAAAGGGAAGGGACGGGACTCAGAAGTCCCCCCAGCCCTCCCTAAGCACAGCTCTACTCTGCTTCCATAATAACAGAGGAGAGGCCCCGCTGCCCAGTCCAGCCTTCCGAGAGGACCCAGCCAGGATAGCACATTATTGGCAAGCCAGAAGCACGTGAGGGCTGTTCCCTTCTCTAATACTCAACAGCAACCCTTTGGCCCCATTTCTAAAATTTTTCTGGCAGGGGATATAAATGATATTTCCTAGGCAAAACATCAGGGAGATGAGCCAATGGAAGGAAGAAATATTTCTAAATGCTCTTTGGCAAAAATTAGCTATATGCTATTTGCTCAGCACTGTCTTACCTGACTTCAGTGCATCTTTTGCCCTAAGTCTTAGTTTACTCGGCAGGCCTATCAGGGGCAGTGTGTGTATGTGTGTCGGGTGGGGGGAGGTGGAGGGGTCAGGGAGGTTCTGCTATGGGATTGCTGAGATTTTTTTTTCCAGTACAATTCAACAACATGTGGAGGAAGGATAATAATTTCTAGGATATTCTGGCAACTTAACACCTCAAAAACCTCAGAAAGCTGCAAAACCTATACTTAGCTGCTCAGGAAAATCAATTTCCAAGTCTAAACATGCTAAGACTATAAAAACAAGTTCATCAAACTGGAGATTAAAGTCTTCAGCCCACCCAACAGTGTATGGAATAAGGAGCAAGAAAGGTGCCCCTTTCTCCAGGAGATAACACAGCTGCGTCAGAGGAGCATGGACTGAAGCTCAGTGCCACTCACCAACCTCCAAGAGCCTTTATGCCACACTTACCTTCAAGCGTCATCCCAGAAAATCTTTCAAAGGCGTTAAGCATCCTGCTCCTTCCCACCCACCCTCAGGTTCCACAAGCCTGTTGCCTCTCCTCAAAGGCCCTTGTGCACAGAGCTGAACTTACAGCTTTCGGGGCCAGTCCACTAAGACCTGAGGGAAACTGGACGAATACACCATAATCCTTGATGCTCTTCACAAAACCAATGAGCAGCATTCCAAGGTGAATTTCTGAGAAGTTCTTTGGATCCTGGCCACCTTCTACTGTGGAGACCAAAGCTGGCTTCCTGCAAAGAAGCTAGTGGTGCCGTCAAGGAATGTTCCAGAAAGAAGCTAGGCCTGGTGGGTCATGCCTATAATCCCAGCACTTTGAGATGATGAGGCAAGTGACTCACTTGAAGCCAGGAATTTTGAGAGCAGGCTGAGCAACATATTGAGACCCTATTCCTGCAAAAAAATAACGAAATTAGCCAGGCATGGTGATACATGCATTGAGCTATTACATTCAGAAAGGGCAGATGAAATGTCCATCTCGCCCATTTCCTATCTCCGTAAGAGAAAAGGAAGAACTGCAGGTTATTCCAGCGATCCTCTAAGCATGCAGACCACCCCGGACCTACTAAATTAAAAACTCTGGGGTGGGCCCAGATCTATCTATGTTTTACCAAGTAACTCTCATGCCCACTAAAGTTTGAGAATCCCTGTTTTATTCCTTTCCTGATTAACTCATCTCCAGATTAGTGGAGGGGACCAAAAAGGAATAGCTCATCCCCATGGTTTGGTGGTAGGAGTCCTCCATTTTCCCCACCTCCACACCAATGAACCCTGGTTTTCCACCTCTGCCCATTTCACTCTAAAGATTTTATTTCACATTCTATCAGAAGTGGCAGCATCCTCCTCCTGCATATCCAGACAAAGATTAAAGGGAATTTTTTTTTTTTGAGACAGTCTCACGTTGTCACCCTTGGTAGAGTGCATTGGCATCAAAGCTCACAGTAACCTCAAACTCTTGGGCTCTAGCGATTCTCTTGCCTTAGCCTCCCGAGTAGCTGGGACTATAGGCACCTGCCTGGCTATTTTTAGAGAAGAGGTCTCACTCTGGCTCAGACTGGTTTCAAGCCTGTGAGCTTAGGCAATCCACCTGCCTGGCCTTCTAGAGTGTTAGCATTACTGGCATTAAGCCATCTCGACCGGCCCTAAAGGGAATATTTCTAAGCCCCATATCCCCCGATGGGGAAAAGGGAGTCAGAGAAAAAGGGAAAAGAAAGGAAAGAAACTACCTTATTGTTTTAACCCAGGGGCAAGCACTGAAAACCCCCAGAAGGCCAGACATACTAATGGTCTACCCCATGGGGCTGCACTACCTCCTCGCCAGACCCTGGGTACCCCTCTCCCCTGAGGCTCTTTTGGCTATTCTACTCTGACCACCAGCATCTGCTGGAACCATCTCCTCAGTCCTGCTCTTACCTCCAGCCAACACAGGCCTTGTCACTGGTTCAGTCTTGCCAACGTATTTCTCAGGTCAAGTGGCTAATTTTTTTTTCCCATGGGCTTTCTAATTAGGAGCAGAACTTGACCCAGATTTTCCCACCCAAGGGCCCATGATGCCACTTTCTGCTGCTCCACAGACACCTATCAAGGATACAACATGTCCCTCACTCCGGCTCAGACACAGGACACGATGAAGAGTATCACCTGGTTGGAGCCAGTGATACAACAGAGGGCTGTTAGCAACGTGGTCCGATAGATGAGGTGTGGGGAGGAAAGCAGGGATGTTGTAGGGCAGGATAGTCACCTCCAGCCCATCTTTGGTCTTCTCTGAAATCTTCACATCCACTAACTAGGCAGGGAAGATAACAACAAAAAATAGCATTTATCTTGAATAGAGAACAACTTCACCTGGATCAGGCAGGGCTCAGAGGCATTACATGCAGCATGACAGATCACTGAGAGGCCAAGAGCAGAGAAGCAACGTTCTTCCAGGACACACACACACCCCTACACACACACACACAGAGGACTTGTCTGTGGGCTCTTCTCACTTCTGTTCCAAGTTCCTCCATTGAGTGCCCAAGGTGACAAAACTGCAGGCTGGGCCCAGGGACCAGCAAGGAAAGAGGAAAAGCCACACTGTAACAGAGCTCACCCTCACAGACAATTCCACTTCCTCTGGCACACCAGAAAGAACATATATGAGGTCTTCTAGCCCCAGAATCCCATCTAGCTACCTATCTTTCCCCTTCCTGGGCTCCAGCACCTCATGTGTCAGTGGTACCCTGCTCTCTGCCACTGTTAAATAAAATAATTTGTCCACAGAAGTCCAAGTACCTGTCCAATGTTAATGACTCTTCCTTTCTTTCGACTGTGTCCTGCGGGCTCTTTCTGTAGCTCTGGGTCACTCAACAGCTTGAAGGATAACAGCATCCTCTCTTTAGATGGCTCGCAGTTCAGCACTACAGCCTTCACCACCTGGTGAGAAACCACACACACATGCAGGCCGTACAGGCCTGGGGTACTGGTGTGCTCCACTACCGCTGCACAGGCCCCAACACCCACCCAGCCCTCGGATCAGATCAGAAGTCAGCGAATGGAAGAAACACAGAGAGTTATAAAATCCCCACAAGTCGAATTTGGGCGTAAAAGGAAGATATAGATAACAACCCAAGTTTTAAAATATTATTTTTCCATTTGAGATTAAAAATAACAGAAAAATTATTTTTCCATGCCTAGACTCTCTAGTTTTGTAATACTGCCCCCTTGTGGTGGCAGTGGCCTCAGACCAATTATAAATGAAGATTGATTTCCTCCAGGTTGTAAGCCTGAGGTCCATTATCTTGCCAGCTTCTGCTGAACCCCCATTGAGCTTTTGTCTCTGTTGGGTTCCCTACCTCTTCATTGAGTGGGCTCAGGCCCCACGCGCTCTCTTCCTCAGTCCCTTCCGAGGCAACCCTCCTCCTCCTACTCCTTCAAATCTCTGTTCCTGGGGCCCCCAAAGAGTAAGGGGACCTATTCTGGGGAAGGTTACCTGGCCAGTATAAAAGACTCTCTCTGGATCAGGGATGTACTCAGCACTAAGCTCATGCTTGGGCACCAGTCCCTGCACATCGTTGTAGAACTTCACAATGCAGCCATAGTCCTTGACCCTGATAATGAAGCCATGTGATTGTAGACCAGGCTTGACATCAGAATAGCAGGCAATAGCAGGCAGTTTGGATTCAACCAAGGTTTTCTTCAGAGTCATCATCAGCTTCTTGGCTTCAGGGTCACAAAGCAAAACCTAGGGGAAGGATGATGGCTATGATCAAGTTATCCACTGCCAAAAGAACCCCTGAGCTGGTCTCTGCAACTCCCTGCGCCAAAAGGCCCTGGGTCATTCCTGAAGAACCTGCTACCTCTTTTCCTCTAATAATTTCAGCTGCAGAATCTCCAAGCTTCCTGCTGGATGAGTAGGGCATACTAATTGCTATTTCAAATGTACTATACTTTCTCCCATAAATTGCTGCAAACTACCCCTCCTGGCTAAGAGCCAACACTCATTATCTTACAGCCCCTCTGGAGAGTCTTGAGTTACACTAACTTCCATACTGCCTTAGTTCCCTCCTAGTAGGCTTTGTATTTAGTCTGACAATAAAAAAACTGAATCAATTTATCACCTAAACTAAGAATGAGAAACTAGCTTTCACCCCTCAGAAGGTCATCTTCTTGATGGCAGAGAAACTCCACCCTTTTAAACCCTCAATCCCACTACAAAAAAAATTTTGCACCAAAGGGCAACAGATACCTTTGTTGACTCAATAATGTAATAAAATGAAACATGCAAACCTAACATACTGAGTGACTGTGTATACCAGGCCTTATACTAAGCACTCTGTATTATCACATTTAATCTCCATAACACTATGAAGCTTGTCTTGGGATTCAAGCTCTTGCTATAAATCACCCACATTCTGGCATATTTGTCTGGGCTATTTCTGTACCTAGAACACATCCCTTGCTCCTCTCCAACCTTACCCACATCTTTTCTAGTTCAAGTCCCATCTCCACCAGAATTTTAGAAAAAGCTGTTATACAGAGGTGAATGTGAAAGCTTGATTCTGCCAGTTATTAGCTATGTAACTTTGAGCAAAATATTTTGCTTTCCAATGCTTTAATTTCTCTACTTGCAAAATAACAATAACAGTACTTAATTTATAGAGTTGTATTAAGGATTAAATGAAACAATATACCACATGTGCCTAGCACAGCAACTGGCTCCAGCCCACCCTTGCCTCCCCTTTTTTTTTTTTTTTCTTTTTTGTGACAGAACCTCAAGCTATAACCCTGGCTGGAGTGTCATGGCGTCACAGCTCATAGCAACTTCAAACTCCTGGACTTAAGCAATTCTCTTGCCTTAGCCTCCCAAGTAGCTGGGACTACAGGTGCCTGCTACAATGCCTGGCTATTTTTTGGCTGTAGCTGTCATTGTTGTTTGGCAGGCCCAGGCTGGATTCGAACTTGCCAGCTCTGGTGCATGTGGCTGGCACCTTAGCCACTTGAGCTATAGGCACTGCCATCGCCTCCCCTTTCTAAGCTGTGTGGGCAGCCTATAGCCTGCACCAAACCAAGGGGCAAAAGGTCACACACTGGCTGGCTCTCTCTTCATATGCAGATATTTTAACTCCCAATGACATCTCACAATTCTGAAGGACAGGCACTCACTTTCTTCTTCCCAGTGCCAGGCATAGCACTATATACACTGCAGCCATTGCTGCTCACTTTGCAGAAAAAGGCAGAAACTTCAACTGAGAAGAACTGCTCTCTTCCCATCTAGACAAAACCTCAACAGAGACCCTTCCTTTAGGAGGCTCACCCGGCACTTGACCTCATCTCCAACGTGGTACTTCTTCTCTGGATTCTTAATAGGGATGTCGGACAGGTGCATGGCAGGTACCAGGCCCCATATTTGCTCACTCACCTTCACCAGCATCCCATATGGCTTTATTGTTAGCACTGTGCCCTAGAGAATCCAAAGAAAAGACACTGCAATGCCAAGAAAGCTTTTTTCCCCATCTCTTATAAGAAAATATGGCCTACCTCTCTTTCGAAGCCCACCTTCCTGGGCTAACTGTGTCCATTATTCCAGATCGCACACAAGGAAAGTATACATCCTATGGTGATCTGGATTTAGTCAGGGTTATTTATGGAAACCTTCGCATCTTTATGTGTGAGCACATACTTTCTGTGTGCCTCACAGTACACTCCCTAAAGGATGGGACTGTCTCCCCAGGAATAAATTCTACATATAAAGTGAACTGTTTGATGAGAGCCATAGGTTAGAGAGAAGAGAAAACTAAACTGGCTTCTTACCACTATCCTGGGTACCACAACTATCAGAGTATTAGTTTTGATCTGATCTAATAACCAATAGCAAATCCCAAATCTCAGGATTTATGATCTACTGCTTCTCTGTAGTCGGGTGGTGCTAGTAAGACCTTACCTTGGAATTAATTACAAGTTGTCCAAGGAAAGAGAAAGAAATTCCAATTAGGCAGAGGCAAGGAACATAACTTTCAATGTGTTAACGTGAACCAACAAATGCCTGAAAGAGGGCAGGGGGTGGTGGAGCAGTACCTTAATTATATACTTGAAGTCTTACCTTTACCATTGCCGCAGGTTTTATATCATGATATCTAAGGTACTGAGCTTCAATAATAGACCTAGGACAAAAGGAAAATACAGAATTAAAGAAAGTAGGGCACAGGATGCCTAAAATTCAGGCCTACCACAAAAACGCTGGCGAGAAAGGAAAGTCTCACCACACAAGGCCAGGGAAATGTACAGGTAGGTGCACATCTCTATGCCCCCTCTATGTGTTCACAACAGACTTACGTTCGCAGAGAGAGGAGGGCCAGTTCATCCATTTGGCTGTAGTCAATAATTCTACACTTGTGAGTATTCCCTGGACTGAAGGCCTTGGGATTGAAGACGTTCTTAGAATCAGACAGATGGCTGAGCTGCAAAATACCAAGTGATAGAAGATAAGCCAGAGGTAAGGTATCTGAGCCAATCAGACTTAAAGCACACCAAAGATGACCTAATACACTTATCACCTCCCGTAAAAACAGTATTTTGCTTTAAAATACTTTAATTATTTGCGGTAAAATAATTTCACTTGCTTAAAAAAATTGTTTTTTACATTAAGGAATCTTGGTAAGATCAAAGAACAACCAAGGTCATAGTTCAGTAAACTGCAGCCGAGGGCCTACTTTTGTCAATGGACATTGTATCGAAACACAGCCATCCTCCTCCCACTTACACATTATCCATGGCTGCTTTCATGCTCTAACAACAGAGCTGAGTAATTAGGACAGAGACTAAATGGCCCACAAGTCTAAAATATTTACTATCCAGCCTTTTAAGAAAAACTTTGTTGAAGCCTGATCTGAACTCATTCTTAACTATTGATCAAGTATCAAATACGGCAAGTTGGTTCTAAAGCATTCTAATGTAACAAATAGAAGCCAGGTGTAATGGCCCATGACTACAATTCTAGCACTTTGGGCAAGAATTGGGAGGCCAAGTCAGGTGGATTGCTTGAGGCTAGGAGTTTGAGAGCAGCCTGAGTAAGAGTGAGACTTTGCCTCTACTAAAAACAGAATAACTAGCCAGGCATGGTGGTGAGAACCTGTAGTTCCAGCTACTAGGAAGACTGAGATAGGAGGATGACTTGAGCCTAGGACTTTAAGGTTGCAATGAGCTATGATATTGCCACTGCACATTAGCTTGGGCAACAGAGCCAGACCCTGTCTTTTTTGAGACACAGTCTCACTTTGTCGCCCTCTATAGAGTGCAATGGTGTCATAGCTCACAGTAAACTCAAACTCTTGGGCTCAAGCGATTCTCTTGCCTCAGTCTCCCTAATAGCTATGACTATAGGCACCTGCCACAGCACCAGCTACTTTTTTTGTTGTTGTTATTTGTTCAGCAGGCCCAGGCGGGTTCGAACCTACTAGGCCTGCGGGACATGGCCAGCACACTAACCACTGAGCAACCAATGCCAAGCCAAGACGCTGTCTTACTTTAAAAAAAAAAAAAAAGGGCTCAGCGCCTGTGGCACCAGCCATATACACCAGAGCTGGCAGGTTCGAATCCAGCTCAGGCCTGACAAACAAAAATGACAACTACAACCAAAAAACATAAATAGCCAGGCATTGTGGCAGGTGCCTATACTCCCAGTTACTTGGCAGGCTGAGGAAAGAGAATCGCTTGAGCCCAAGAATTTGACGTTGCTGTGAGGTGTGATGTCACAGCACTGTACTGAGGGTGACATAGTGAGACTCTGTCTCAAAAAAAAAAAACAAAAAAAAAACACAAACATTGTTGATAGTTTGTCACATTTAAGGATATTCAAAAATGGCTTGGCACCTGTGGCTCAACGGGCTAAGGCGCCAGCCACATACACCTGAGCTGGCAGGTTCGAATCCAGCCCAGGCCCGCCAAACAACAATGACAGCTGCAACCAAAAAATGGCTGGGCATTGTGTCGGGTGCCTGTAGTCCCAGCTACTTGGGAGGCAGGAGACTCACTCAAGCCCAGGAATTAGAGGTTGCTGTGAGCTGTGATGCCACAGCACTCTATCCAGGGTGACAGCTTGAGGCTCTGTCTCAAAAAAAAAAAAATGATATTCAAAAAGTAAGCTAATGTCAAGGGATAAAGGAAAAAGAAACTACCCTGTGTCCTAATTCCAGTGAAAAGATCTCTAACCAAACAAAGAAGCCTTCTTACCCGAGCATAGGCCAGAGTCCCATCCTTCAGCCTGAATGTGGCCCCAGCCTTGTTGAAAAAGCCCTGGACAGAAACGTCATCGAGTACAGCTCCAAGGTGTTGGCAAGACAGCCGGGTGAGTGGGCGCCCGGGTTGTAGGAAGATGGGGCGCAAGCTTAGGCGTACAACTCTGGTCCGAGGGTGGACACAGAGGATGCAGGCTCTGACCTAGAAAGAAGGAAGGGCAGAATGAGCAGAAGGAGGCAAACAGGACACACCCTAGAAAAGCCTTTCCCTGGCTAAAGCTTCAGTGTGTAAGAACTAAAACTGGCTTACGTAATCAAGCCATGGAAAAATCAAACAAAATGTTTACAATTCCACCACTGTGAGAGGCCAAGGTAGAATTATTTGAGGCCAGGAGTTCAAGACCAGCCTGGGCAACACAACAAGACCCCGTCTTTATAAAAAATTAAAAATTAGCCAGGTAGATGTAACAGCTACTTGCTGAGACTGAGGTAGGAGTATTGTTATAGCCCAGGAGTTTACGGCTGGAGTTGAGTGCTGATCAGGCCACTGCACTCTAGCCTGGGCAATAGAACAAGACTATTTTTTAAAGCAAGAGAAAAGAAAAAAGAAATCAGATATTTGGATTTTCTTCCCTAAAACCCATGTTCATTGTAGAAAACGTGACTACTTAAAAAAGAGCAAAGGCAAATGGTTCATGCCTATAATCTCAGCCCTTGGAGGCTCACTTGCAGCCAGGGGTTCAAGACCAGTTGGGCAACATAGTGAGATCCCTGTCTCTAGGATCACCCAGAATTTATCATTATTAACACCTGGCTACATAATCTTCCAGTATTTTAACCAAGTGTACCCTTTTTTATTTTTTTCAAAATTAGATCTATAGTATCATGGAACTTATTTTAAAATCACCTTTTTCTATTTAAACATACCTTGTTCTCTTATGTTAAATATTCTTCTAAGATGCTTTAAATTATAAAAGCAAACGATTTACTATCCCTGCCCAAAACCCGAACTATATGGAAGAATATAAATTAAAAA
Source organism: Arctocebus calabarensis (assembly GCA_963573935.1). Lineage (NCBI taxonomy): Eukaryota > Metazoa > Chordata > Mammalia > Primates > Lorisidae > Arctocebus > Arctocebus calabarensis. The sequence continues at coordinate 22,824 of CAUYON010075755.1, forward strand.
CTAAAAGCTGCTGGCTCAGCACCCATAGCACAGTGGTTACGGCACCAGCCACATACACTCAGGCTGGTGGATTTGAACTCAGCCTGGACCAAAATAACAATGACAACTACAACAAAAAATGGCTGAGCGTTGAGGAGGGTGCCTATAGTCCCAGCTACTTGGGAGGGTGAGGCAAGAGAACTGATTAAGCCCAGGAGTTTGAGGTTGCTGTGAGCTGTGATGACCCGGCACTCTACCAAGGGCGAACACCAACATAGTAAGATTCTGTCTCAAAAAAAAAAAAAAAGCTGCTTTTTCTCCACCAGCTCTTTCTCTAATCTCAGTCCAACCACTGGGAGTTTCTAGTATCCTTCAAAAACACTACTATTCCCGACTTAGCAACTGTGGCTCAACGGACTAAGGCGCCAGCCACGTATACTTGGGCTGGTGGGTTTGAATCCAGCCCAGGCCCGCCAAACAACAATGACGGCTGCAACCAAAAAATGGGCGGGTGTTGTGGTGGGTGGCTGTAGTCCCAGCTACTTGGGAGGTGGAAGCAAGAGACTTGCTTGAGCCCAGGAATTGGAGGTTGCTGAGAGCTGTAATGCCACAGCACTCTATCCAGGGTGACAGCTTGAGGCTCTGTCTCAAACAAAACAAAACAAAACACTACTATTCCCAGCATCTCCTCTCTGCACAATGTACACACACACTGTCTGCCCCAAAGCTAACTGCAACACTGGACAGGAAATGGAACATAAGTGGGGTCAAGACAAGATTTCTTACTACTTGGTTTGAGAAGTATGTTCCAGCTTTCTTGGGATCCAGGTGCATAAAGTCGACTAGGCCTGTGAAGAATGTGAGGAAGTTTAGCATAAGGCCATGTGGAGTCACCTAGAAATAAACAGAACAAGCTATGAAAAAAACATTTCACTAAAAGAACTATTTCACTATAAGACGCTGTTCATAGTAAATACCCAATGCCACATTATCTATGACAACTGTGTGCCTCCCCTCTCTCAGCTAATCATTATCAATCTTTCTTCATATAAAACTAAGTGGCAAGACAACTTCAAGCCACTTGAAGAAGAAACAACTGGTTGTTTCTGTTTTTTTTTTTTTTCAGACAGAGCCTCAAGCTGTCCCCCTGGGTAGCGTACTGTGGCATCACAGCTCACAGCAACATCAAATTCCTGGGCTCAAGTGAGTCTCCTGCCTCCGCCTCCCAAGTAGCTGGGACTACAGGTGCCCACCACAACGCCCGGCTATTTTTTTTTTTTTTTTTTTTGGTAGCAGCCATCATTGTTGTTTGGCAGCCCAGGCTAGATTCAAACCTGCCAGCTCAGGTGTATGTGGCTGGCGCCTTAGCCTGTTGAGCCACAGGTGCCGAGCCTGGTTGTTTCTTTATTTAGTAAGCTCACCCGCTTTCCAGCCTAAGACAGGACATTAATCCTCCTACCCTCTAGGATTTCTCAACAGGATGAAAAGAGACTTGTACACTTATCCTTGGGGAACTAACAGCCTGACAATACAGGTTAATTGGTGCTAAATTAGATATTTGCCTGGACTAAGGAGGTAAAATTCAAATGCTTACAAATGCTACTATCATGAGCAAATTCATTTATCCTACAGAGCTCCCAAAAAAGAAGGTTACAAGCTCAAAAGAAAGCAGCAGTGTGGCAGGTGACTGAGATCAGAGAACTAAGTCCCCTCCTGTCCCTAGAGGATCACCCTTCCCCCTACCGCCAAAGAAAAACAGAAAACTTCTCTGCAAAATCTGTATCATAATCAAAACACAGAGAAAAATATAAGTTCTGAAAATGCAGATTAAGAAAACTTCTAGGCCAGGTGCGGTGGCTCACACCTGTAATCCTAGCACTCTGGGTGCTAGGTAGACCTCTTGAGCTCAGGAGTTCAAGACCAGCATGAGCAAGAGCGAGACCCTATCTCTACTAAAAACAGAAAAATTAGCCAAGTGTTGTGGCAGGTGGCTGTAGTCTCACGTACTTCGGAGGCTGAGGCAGGAGGATCACTTGAACCCAGAAGTTTAAGTTGCTGTGAGCCAGATTGATGGCACAGCTCTCTAGCCTGGGACAATAGAGACTCTTGTCTCCAGAAAAAAACAAAAAACAAAAAAAGAAAAAGGAAAGGAAACAAAAATTCTAAATATCATATAGATAAGAGATATCCTGCCCCTTTCTCCCACCTTGCTCTCAGGCAGCCAGGCTTAAACTATTTTGGGTGGAGATTGATAGATTCTTTCTAAAGAAATCTAACATACCAGAGAAGACCTACAACGATCATATTTAGAGGTTTCCCAAAGTAAATCTACTAGAGCTCCTGTTCCTGACAGAGATGTCAACCAGTCAACCAGGCATGAGGCACCATGCTCAACCAAGAGCCAAATCTTCCTCTACCCCAATAAGAAGTTAAAACCCAATGCTTAACATTGATAAACCAAGAGATATCAGCAGAAGCTTATTACTCATAAATACAGAGGGAAATTTCAAAAGATAAGCTAAAAGAGTTAAAGATAGAGGCTGGCCTGAGTCAGAGCAAGAGCCCATCTCTAAAAATAGCCAAATGTTGTGGGGCACCTATAGTCCCAGCTACTCAGGAGGCTGAGTCAAGAGAATTTCTTAAGCCCAAGAGCTTGAGGTTGCTATGATGCCATGGCACTCTACTAAGGGTGACAAAGTGAGACTTTGTCTCAAAAAATAAATAAATAAATAAATAAAAATAAATAATTAAAATTAAAAAAATAAAAGAGTTAAAGTTGGGAGGGATAAGTTCTTCATTATAAGCCTTTTAATACCTTTTGACCTTTCAGATCAGCACTACCTAATGGAAATATAATGGTAGCAATGTATATAATTTTAATTCCAGTAGTCACATTTTAAAACTACAAACACAAGAAATTTACTTTGATAATAGTTTACTTAACCCAATATATCCAAAATATTATCACTTCAACATGTGGCACTGGCTACATTATAAGTGCTCAATGACCAGATGTGACTAGTGGCCCCATCAGACAGTAGTTTCAGATTGTACGCATGTAATACTTTTTTTTTGAGACAGTCTCTCACTCTGCTGCCTAGGCTAGAGTGCCAAGGCATCAGCCCAGTTTAAAACAACCTCAAATTCCTAAGCTCAAGTGATCCTCCTGCCTCAGTCTCCTGAGTAGCTGGGATCCACCACAATGCCTGGTTAATTTTTTTATTTTTAGTAGAGATGGAGTCTGGCTCCTGCTCAGACTGGTGTCCAACTCCTAAACTCAAGAGATCTCCTGCCTTGGGTTCCCAGAGTGCTAGGATTACAGGTCTGAGCTACCATACCCAGCTTAACAAAAATTATCTTTACTTAATAGTAACATTAATGAACAGCTTACCTTCTGTACTTGGGCTTTGACCACCAGTCCTGGTAGCAAGTTATTAAGGGTCCAGTTTTGCTCCTCAGTAGTAATGGCAGTAGAAACCTCTGCATGACCTATAGACAGACTAACAACTCCTCCACTGGCTTTCACTTCTTCAATGACACAGTTCAGGTACTGACCAACCTTCAGTTTAGCACCTGTAAGCAGAAACCCCCAAAGGAGAAATACCTCAATGATAAAGACTTTTTATTATTATTATTTTTGAGACAGAGTGTTACTTTGTCACCCTTGGTAGAGTTATGATGCCACAACTCACAGCAACCTCTGACTCCTGAGCTTAGGCGATTCTCTTGCCTCAGCCTCCCGAGCAGGTGGGACTACAGGTGCCCGCCACAACACCCAACTATATTTTTGTTGCAGTTTGGCCGGGGCCAGGTTTGAACCCGCCACCCTCGGTATGTGGGGCTGGCACCCCACTGAGCCAGAGGCACGGCCCAAGAAAGACTTTTAATATGGGCCGAAGCAATATCTGAAAAGATCTATGGCCTACCTGTCCAGTTAGCATTTAACACTCCCATATTTTTCATCTCTAAGAGGCCAACTACACTAGAGAACGAAGTTATCCTAATTCAATCTGGAATTCAATTACCCACAAAAACAGGAAAATCTCAGTAAGTCAGGAGAATGCTGGTTCAGAGGCCGTGTGAGCCCAAATTTCAGGAGAATTTTCGGTCAGCAAAACTGTCATTGGTCCATCAGATCCTGGACTCCCTGCACTCCCTGACCCTTCACACGTTTTCCCTTTCCTATCAGCTGAGATTAACCACTGATTTTACCAAAGCCAAACACCTCCAAGGTCACCACTCTAAGTCAGGGTCATGTCAGTCATTTAAAGTGGCACTTAAATATAATCCCCAAAAGCACCACCTCACTACCACATACTGGCCCCTCTTCCTACTCTCACCTTTGTTTTTCTGTCGGATGTACTCCTGGGTTTTTGGCAGGGGCAGAAATGCTCTGGTCCCATCAACACCAATGTCCACTAGGTAACCATGGTCTTCTAGGCTAGACACAGTACCTGTGAGCAGCTGAGGGAAGAGAAAGCATTCCTAAAAGTTCCAAGTCAAAGGTAACAGGATACACAACAAACACCCAAACATGAATGTTCACACCATTAATCTCAACACACTCTCCCATCCTATCATTCCCCACACACAAACTTTCAATTTGAAACCACAATCCCACTAGAGGACAGACATCAACTTCAACATTCCCAAGGTCTGAAAGATCTCCTGGCTTCCAGATTGTAAGAAGCATTAAACAAAGTTGAATAATGAAGTGAGAGGAGTCTCCAACTTAGAGAGTCTTCAAAAGATAGGAAAGAATTTTATGTTATGCAAAGAGCAATGAATTGCTAGGCCTTGCAATTTCACTCCCAGAGCAATGACTAAGGAGAGAATCCAGAACTACCCTTCTAGCTGTCACAGTATGTCTTTTCTAATCCCTCCAAAGCATTAAATAAAACCCTGCCATCCTCCTCTATATTTTATGGGAAGCAGTGTGGCTTTAACATTTACTAGCTATTTGGTCTTAGGTATGCCACTTAAACTTTTCTGAGTTCATATCCTCAAATGTATAAGAGACAATATCTACATGCTTCATAGGATTGCCGTAAAAATTTCATTAGATATTGGCTTGGCGCCGGTGGCTCAAGCAGCTGAGGCACCAGCCACATACACCTGAGCTGGTGGGTTCAAATCTAGCCCAGGCCCGCCAAAAAATAATGACAGCTGCAACCAAAAAATAGCCAGACATTGTGGCAGGAGCCTGTAGTCCCAACTACTTGGGAGGCGGAGGCAGGAGAATCGTTTGAGCCCAGGAGTTGGAGGTTGCTGCAAGTTGTGACAGCTTGAGGGTGTCTCAAAAAAAAAAAAAAATTTATCAGATAAAGCACCTGTGATATAGTAGGTTCTCTACACTTGTCAATTCCCTGCAATTTGACTTACTTTTTATTTCCTTTTTACCCAAATAAATCCTACCAAAACTTCCAGGTCTTTCCTAAATCCTGTTCTTTTTTTTTGGACAGAGTCTTACCATGTTGCCCTCGGTACAATGCCATGGCATCACAGCTCACAGCAACCTCAAACTCTTGGGCTCAAGCTAGTCTCTTGCTTCAGCCTCCTGAGTAGCTGGGACTACAGGTGCCTGCCACAAAGCCCGGCTATTTTTTTTTTGTTGTAGTTGTCATTGTTGTTTTGTAGGCCCAGGCTGGGTTCAAACCCGCTGGTGCCCTAGCCGCTACAGGTGCTGAGACTAAATCCCATTCCTTCTAACTAAACATTGCAAAATCACATGAAGTCTGACAATTAAGTCTGCAAACTTGCTACCATTTGTTTACATTGGCCACCCTGTACAAACAATTCAGCAAGGTTTCATAACTGCGGCATATCAGGATCTTGCTGAGTGGCGTTCATTACTGTCATTGTGTGTTTTTGTGTACCATCATGAGAACGATGGAGCTTGAATTAGAGCAATGAACAAACATAAAATTTCTTGTTAAATTTGGCAAAAATGGAAGCGAAATGAGGGACATGTTAGTTCAAGTTTATGGGTATAATGACATAAAGAAAACAGCAGTCCACAATTAGACTTTCTGAAAGCAGAAAAAAAATGTCAATGATGAGGAGAGGTCAGAGCAGATAGCAATGAGCAGAACGGACAAAAACACTGCAAAAATTTGTTAAACTGTACATCAAAATCGTCAGCTGTCCATCTAAATCTCTCTAGGAAAAGCATAGAAAAACAAATAAAAATTGATAGAGAAACAGTTAGGAAAATCTTAACTAAAAATCTTGGCATGAGAAAGGTATGGTTCTTGCATCATGACAATGCACCAATTCACATGGCACTGTCTATGAGGGAATTTTTAGCCAGTGAACATATAACTGCATTAGAACAACCTCCTTACTCACTCGATGTGGCCCACAATGACTTTTCTCCTTTGCCCAAAGATAAAGAAAATATTGAAAGGAAGACATTTTGATGACATTCAAAACATCAAGGGTAATAGGACAGCTCTGATGGCCATACTAGAAAAAGAGTTCCAAAATTGCTTTGAAGGGTGGACTAGGCACTGGCATCAGTGCATAGCTACCCAAGGGGAGTACTTCAAAGGTGACCACAGAGATATTTAGCAATGAGGTATGTCGCACTCTTTTTAGGACAAGTTCACAAACTTAACTGTCATTATCTCCTAGCGATCTCCTTTCTCTTAATTACAAAAGTATTTACACATGAGTATTAATTTACTGTTTTGTACCTACTGGCCTTGGAAGCTCTGAGTCAGGACTAATTTCTCCTGAATCTCCACAAGATTGGATACGAAGTAGTGGGATATCCACTAATACAGCTGATAGACTAACTGCCCTGACTATCCAGTCTTCTGCTCTCAAAAGGTAGGCCTTGCACACTCCAGACAAATGCCAGAAGGCCTTCGAAAAAGACCAAATCTGCAATCAAGTCTTCATTAGCAAGGCACTATGAGGAATGCCTTCTTCCCATTGGCAAGTTCCCCACGAGGTTTCCTGGAGGCAGTTTTTTGGCACCAGTGAAACTTGAACTTGCTTTCCCTTTCTCTCCTCCAAGGTAATGATTAGGATCCAGTCTTCTTCAATGTTCATTAAATACCCAACGCACCCAGAAGATCTTCCATCCAGAAAAACTCACTCTTGCATATAACAATTAAGCTGAAAGTAGGCTGGGCATGATGGCTCATGCCTATAATCCCAGCACTCTGGGGGGCCAAGGAGGGGGGATTACTTGAGCTCAGGATTTTGAAACCAGCCTGAGAAAGAGCAAGACCCCCATCTCTATAAATCACTGGGAGTTTCAGCAGGCACCTATAGCCTCAGCTACTCAGGAGGCTGTGGCAAGAGGAATGCTTAAGCTCAAGAGTATGAGCTTTGATGGTACAGCACTCTACGCAGGGCAACAAAGTAAGACACTGTCTCAAAAAAAAAAAAAAAAACAAAGAAAAAGGGTGGCACCTGTGGCTCAGTGGGAAGAGCACGGCCCCATATGCCGGAGGTGGCGGGTTCAAACCCAGCCCTCGCCAAAAACTGCAAAAAATAAAATAAAAATACAATTGGTTAACCTTTAAACAAAAGAAAAAAACAGTTAAGCTGAAAAGTAGAGGGTATTCTAAATCATACTCCTAGGAGGCAGAGTAGAGAGAAAGTACATTACCTGCTCCTCTTCCCCAACCCCAGGTACGTACCATGCCAGGCTTCAGGGACTCAGCATTCAGCACTCTGTTGACATTTTTGGGGTTCAGAGACAGCTGCAGACTCTTTTTCCCCCTCTCTGTGGCATCCAGACTGCTCACCACACATCTCACGAGCATTCCAGGTGAGAAAAGTTCAGACAAGTGGAGCAGATCCTGCACAATATGAATGAGAAAGGCCTGAAAGACATACTTCCCCAAATCCACTGCCCAGTCGTGGCTCAGTGGCTTCTCTTCCTCAGACCCCAGAGAATCTAAAAGGTGGATGAATAACTGCTCATACACAAAGAAATATGGGTGTATGGCGAAGGTAGAGACTTGAATTCCAGCACCAGCCCTCCATATACTTCCACATAACAGACAGATGTAAAATGACTAGTCAAGAGTTGTCTACATTTGCTGTCCCCACTTCATTTCCTATTTACTTTTCAGCTCATTACAATCTGCTTTCTACCCCTTGCACTACACTACTTTTACCTCCCAATAAAACCACCGGTGAGCTCCAGGTCACTAAAACCAGTGGTCTACTGTGACCTTTAAAAGCACCTAACAGGCTGGGCGCCTGTGGGCTCAACAGGCTAAGGCGCCAGCCACATACACCTGAGCTGGTGGGTTCAAACCCAGCCTGGGCCTGCCAAACAATGATGGCTGCAACCAAAAAATGGCCGGGCGTTGTGGCGGGCACCTGTAGTCCCAGCTACTTGGGAGGCGGAGGCAAGAGACTCGCTTGAGCCCAGGAATTGGAGGTTGCTGTGAGCTGTGATGCCACAGCACTCCATCCAGGGTGACAGCTTGAGGCTCTGTCTCAAAAATAAATAAATAAATAAATAAAAGCACCTAACATTGGCTTGGTGCCTGTCGCTCAGCGGTTAGGGTGCTGGCTACATACATTGAGGCAGGCAAGTTCAAACCCAGCCCAGACCTGCTAAACAACAATGACAACTGAAACAACAACAAGAAATAGCCAGGCATTGTGGCGAGTGCCTGTAGTCCCAGCTACTTGGGAGGCTGAGGCAGGAGAATCACTTAAGCTCAAGAGTTTAAAGTTTCTATGAGCTGTGACGCCACGGCACTCTACCCAGGATGACAAAGTAAGACTCTGTCTCAAAAAAAAAAAAAAAAAACAAAAAACCCAAAGCCAAATCAAGTGGCACCTGTGGCTCAAAAGAGTAGGGTGCCTGCCCCATATGTTGGAGGTGGCGGGTTGAAACCCAACCCCAGCCAAAAACTGCAAAAAAAAATAAAAAAATTTAAAAAGCCAAATCATGATCATCTCTCCTAATCCAGATCCCTTTTCAGGGTTTTCTATCTCAGAATGCCATGGACAACCCTCAAATCATATTCAACATAAATCTAGGATTTGTCTGTGATACTGTTCTCTGCCTTACCACCCTTATCAAATCTACCAGCAGGCAATGACCTCCTCAGTCTCTGAGAAATCCTAAATTGCCATCAATCTCAGAGCCTACAACTGCCTCCTAACTGGTTCCTAGACAATTCTTCATGCCTCTTCAATCTGTTTGCTATGCTATCTACATGTCAATGACTGCCCATTGATTCTAGAAATAAAAACTGGCCAGACATGGTAGGTCATGCCTGTAATCCTAGCACTCTGGGAGGCCAAGGCTAGAGGACTGCTTGAGTTCAGGAGTTCAAGATCAGCCTAAGCAAGACCCATCTTTAGCTGGGTCTGGTAAAAGCCTATAGTCCTAGCTACTCAGGCAGAAGTTTGAGGTTGCTGTGAACTAGACTGAGGGCATGTCACACTACCTCAGGTTACAGAGCAAGATTCTGTCTCATAACTAATTAACTAAATAAATAAATAGAATTTTAAAACAATGCTTAATATAGTCTGCAAAGCCACAAATTACCTTGCTTCTACTCTGCTCTGTAGTCCGCCCCACACCACACTTTCACTTGCTCTATTCCTAGACATACTAGCCTTCTGTTACATATTATACAACTTCTTCCTTCCTTCTTTCCTTAGAGAACCCTCATTTGTCAGATCCCAGATCAAGAATCTTATGCTTAGGGCCGGGTTCATGCCTTTAATCCCAGCATTCGGGAGACCAAGGCGGGTGGATTGCTTGAGCTCACAGGTTCAAGACCAGCCTGAGCCAAAGCAAGACCTCATTTCTTAAAAAAAAAAACAGGGCGGCACTTGTGGCTCATCGAGTAGGGCTCTAGCCCCATATAGGGAAGGTGGCAGGTTCAAACCTAGCTTCGGCTGAACTGCAAAACAGAAAAACAGCTGAGCGTTGTGGTGGGCACCTGTAGTCCCAGCTATTCAGAAGGCTGAGGCAAGAGAATTGCCTAAGCCCAGGAGTTGGAGGTTGCTGAGAGATGTGACGCCACAGCACTCTACCGAGGGCCATAAAGTGAGACTCTGTCTCTACAAAACAAAACAAAACAGCCAGGTGTTGTGATGGGCACCTGTAGTCCCAGCTACTTGGGAGGCTGAGGCAAGAGAATCACTTGAACCAAAGAGTTTGAGATTGCTATGAGCTATGATGCCAATGCACTCTACCAAGGGTGACAAAGTAAGACTGTCTCAAAAAAAAGAAAAAGAAGGAAAAAAAAGAATTTTGTGCTCAGCAAAGACTTCCAAGCTTTCTCAATTAAGGAAAAAAAAATTCCCTTATTATAAACTTTCACAGCACCTTGAACCTTTCCTTCCTAGCATTCAGCAAAGTTGTCATTTTACATCTACTTGTTTTCCACTTATTTCCAGTAAATGTTTCATCCAGTCCTGTTACCTTCAAAGGTTCTTCTTGTGTCACCTGCTCATTCAGCTTTTTGGTGTATGCATCACAGATCTCAGTTACTTGCACAAATCCCCGGAGGCCATTGGGGAGACTGATCACAAGTTCCAATTCATTCACCTCTTTCACACAACCTAAAATCCGCATTCCCTCACACAGGGACTAGAAGAGAAAAAGTGAAATATGTATGATAAGAGGATAGGGAAGTTAGGTGATCTGACTTCTAATCCTTAACTCTGATATTTAAAAGCTACAGGAATTTTGTAAATGAAAAGAATATATGCATATATGTATATATCTACACACTTCTCAAATATCTAATTGAAAACAGCGAAAGGTCTAGATTATACAACAGTGTTAACAGCATTGAGATGCTAGAGGACACTTTTGCCTCTTACTTTGTTGCAAACAACCCAAACTCAAATGTTTGGCACAATGAAGGAAGTGGGCCAGTGGAGGCAACAGAGGCAGTCTGGAGTATACATGCCAGTATGACGGGTACATCCACTACTAAGCTGCTTGTCACTACAAACATGAAGGAACATTGGCCTTGAATTGTCAGCCCTGACAAAGTGTTACAGGAATCCAAAAATCACATTTTTTTTATGCAAAATGTTTAGTTTCCTAATGTTGGCACCAAACTAAATAATTTTTTAAAAGCATCACACAGGAGTAAATCTGAATCTTTCCCTTCAGAATCTTTTTATGGTTTTCTTTCTTGTAGCTAACCTATATTGAAGTTATAATCTAAAAGTACAGTGAGATCACTTCACTTCTCTGAGATAGTTTCACATCTATAAAGTGAATGGGTAGGATTAGAATGATTGCTAAAATCAGTGTCAGTTCTAACCTCTGAATTTATTAAAACACAAGTGCCATGAGGACACAAGCCCACAGTGGCTTTAAAGAAAAAGAAAAAGAAAAAAAGAAAAAAAAAGATCCCAAGCCGGGCACAGTAGCTCATGCCTATAATCCTAGCACTCTGAGATATCAAAGCGGGTGGACTGCTTGAGCTCATGAGTTGGGGACCAGGGTGAGCAAAAGCAGCACTCTGTCTCTACTAAAAATAGAAAAACTAAGGCCAAAGGCTTGCTTGATCCCAGAAGTTGGAGGTTGCTGTAAGCTTTGACGCCATAGCACTCTACCAAGGGTAACAGCTTGAGACTCTGTCTCAAAAAAAAAAGGGGGGGGGAGGCGGCGCCTGTGGCTCAGTGGGTAGGGCACTGGCCCTATATACCAAGGGTGGTGGGTTCGAACCTGGCCCAGCCAAACTGCGGCAGGAAAATGGCCGGTGTTGTGACAGGCGCCTGTGGTCCCAGCTACTCGGGGGCTAAGGCGGGAGAGTTGCCTAGGCCCAGGAGTTAGAGGTTGCTGTGAGCTATGTGACACCACAGCACTCTATTGAGGGCAATAAAGTGACACTGTCTCTACAAAAAAAAAAAAAAGCCCAGGAATTGGTTACCAATTAAAGGAAATAATGCTCAATTCTCAGCCAAAATTCCAAGAATCTCTACAGACACATACATGAAACATATATGAAAAAAAGGAATGGAAAAAAAAAAGGATACGGAAGGAATAACATATACAAACTTAAGCAATCAAGTTTGTTTAAAGGAAAACCAAACTTTAACAAACCTCGATACTAAGGATATCAAACTTCTCTCTTACAGACTTGCTGCTTTCTCTCTTCTTGATTTTCAACTTTTTTGTTTTTGCTGGCTCTTTCTGGCCCTTTTTCCTTTTGGTGGATTTCTCTTCGGTAGAAATCTAAAGAGGAAAAAGGACCCACAAAGATCCAAAAGATTAGGCAGCAATCTTGGCCTTTTCTTCCCATTTCAGGTGACTTTCGATCTCCTTGTTTTGTTACTTCCCCACTCTAATCCACTCCACTCTACCCTGCCCTACTTTTAACTGTTCCTTTAATTCTTGCTTTAATCCCAACTTTCCCATTTGGCCACCAACGCTCCCTTTTGCCAAGGTCTGAGAAGCCTCTTTCATGTTCCCAAAGTTTCTTGTCTCCTGTGTTCATCCTCTCTTGAGATGAGCATTGGGGTTCCCCAGCTTGAGAAACAATGTAGAACAGTGCATGAAAACATAAGCTGGAGCCATGGAGACCCAAGTTAAACTCCACTAAGTCTACCATAACAAACTAAGTGGTTTCACTTAAAGCCTATGAGCCTCAGGTCCTCATCATGGAATTCTAATCTCTACTTCATAGTAAGCTGGAAAGATTATATATTATAAAGCCATATAGATATATACTCAACCATTAGTTCCCTTCTCCCTAGCATCTGGAGCACAGCCTAGTCTAGGTGCAAATTCTAACACAAATATTAACCATCATATGTGACAAGGACCCCATTTGAAAATACAGTGATCAGCTAGGGTGCAGTGGCTCATGCCTGTAGTTCCAGCTGGTCCTGGCTACATGGGAGGCTGATGCAAGAGGACTGCTTGAGCCCAAGAGTTTAAGTCCAGCCTGAGAAACAGAGCAAAATCTCCTCTCTTAAGAAAAACAAAAACAGACGGCACCCGTAGCTCAGTGGGTAGGGCGCCAGCCACATACATTGAGGCTGTTGGGTTCAAACCCGGCCCCAGCCTGCTAAAACAGCAATGACAACTGCAACAACAACAACAAAAGTAGCCAGAGCTCGGCATCTGTAGCTCAGTGAGAAGGGTGCCAGGCACATATACCGAGCTGGGGCCAGGCCTGCTAAACAGTGACCACTGCAACCAAAAAATAGCCGGGCGTTGTGGTAGGTGCCTATAGTCCCAGCTACTCAGGAGGCTGAGGCAAGAGAATTGCTTAAGCCCAAGAGTTTGAGGTTGCTGTGAGCTGAGATGCCACAGCACTCTACTGAGGATGACAAAGTGAGACTCTGTCACAAAAAAAAAAAAAAAAAAAAAAATAGCTGAGCGTTGTGGCGGGCGCCTGGAAGTCCTGGCTACTTGGGAGACTGAGGCCAAGAGAATCGCTTTTACGGCAAAAGTTTGAGGTTGCTGTGAGCTATGATGCCACGGCACTCTATCAGGCCAACAGCTTAAGACTATGTCTCACAAAAGAAAAAACAACAACAAAAATGATCAAACCACTTCCCTCCCCATCCTTAATCAACATGCACAGAGTCCCTAACAACAAGGAACGAAAACGTTTCAAACACAAATACTAATTGCCATGCTCCAAAAGACCAGGCTTTGTGGTATGGCCTCTTTAACAAATTCGATACATAGAACTGAACTTCAACAAGAAACAAATATGGAAAACAACATAGTCTCAAATAGGGCCATTACAAGACGCTATAGTGAAATTTCCAGTGAGTCTCACCAAATAAGCATAATGCTTACATCAAATAAGTTGTCTTGTTCAACTGACTTCTGAAAAGCCTTTTCTGATTTGTGAGTCTTTCTTGTACCCCCTCGGGGGAAGCTTTCTTCCAGGGTTGCCATGTTTGAGTCTCCTAAAAAGAATGCAAAGATTAATGGTGAGAGGTAACAATGGTGGCAGATTTCATAAAGGTTGTGATCAATGAGCAAAACACAGAACATTCTAGCAGTGTGTCAGACAATATTCAGGACCATGATAAAGATGGTTGAGATGTCAGGCCCCTAATAATCCATACGCCAACTTTCCAAAGGTCTCTGCTTTAAAAGTCCACACACCTTCTTCCAAAAAATGAGTTATAGATTCAACATAGTCAATAGTTACTAAGCAACTACAGTTAGGTTAGAGATACACAAATGCACATATAACCCCTACCTTCAAAGAATACACATGCTTTCTACCAGATAAAACAATCATGCAAGTACATTAGAATCTCCGCAATTGACTACCTCCCTAAGTTGACCTAATTTTCATAGACCCAACATATCCCACATGTACATATCAGTACAGTAGGCCTACCTCCTTATGTTGACCACCTCCCTATGTTGACCAGTGCGTTACAGTCCCTTAGATGGTCAACTTACAGAGGTTCTACTGTAATTTAAAATACAAATTGGATCATAAACTAGCAACAAAGAGATAGGAAGTGATGAGGCTTCTATAAAGGAGGTAAGCTTCATAATGAAATTCCCTCAGCCTGAGCAAAGCAAGACCCCGTCTCTACTAAAAGCAGAGTAACTACAGGGGAGCTCAAGCTATGATACCAAGCACTCGACCCCAGAGCGTCTGAGACTCTCTCAAAAAAGAAGAAGAAGTTCCTTTTAGCTGAATGTTAGAAGAAGAACAAGAAGAAGTTCCTTTTGAGCTGAATGTTAGAAGATGAATAAGAAGAATGTTGGTGGCGCCTGTGGTTCAGTGAGTGGGGTGCTAGCCCCATATACCGAAAGTGGGAGGGTTCGAGCCCGGCCCCAGCCAAACTGCAACAAAAAAATAGCCGGGCGTTCTGACGGGCGCCTGTAGTCCCAGCTACTCGGGAGGCTGAGGCAAGAGAATCGCCTAAGCCCAGGAGGCGGAGGTTGCTATGAGTTATAAGGCCATGGCACTCTACCGAGGGTAGAAGGATAGATAAAGTGGGCGTTCTCTCTCTCTCAAAAAAAAAAAAAATACACTAAAGGGCAAGGGGTCCAGTGTGCTGGGAATCTGGCCTTTAATCTTATTTCAGACAAGGAGAAACTGAGGTTCCAAAAAGTAAGCCTGCTTTGGAGCAGGGATTCGGAGGCCGAACCCCTCACCAGGCACGTTAGGTGCTCGGCAGGTGCCAGGGGACCCAGCCCTGGGACAGGCCTGAGAGCCATGAGGCTCCTCCCTTCTGGCCTCTGCCCTTACTCACCAGCCCCGCAGCTCCAGCACCTCTCTGCGACGGAGCCCACGGCACCGTAACACACGCGGAGACCTGAACACTCACAAGCCCGTGCCACTCTTCCGGAAGCCTGGGCGGGTTTCGACGCCCTACTTCCGTTGCTATGCTGAGGTCCACAGGCAGGGGAGGTGCCATGGCGACGGGAAGCGGAAAGGCGGGACTTCGAGCCGCAGCCAATCAACGCCGGAAGCTGATCGTTTCTGTTCGGTGAACGCGGGTTGGGGGAGGAAGGGCTTTTTCCGGCCGGACCAAGAGGTGGCTGGGAACGTTGAAGGGCACTGGTTGCGGAATTTGTGGCTTTGGCGAGGTGGGTGAGGTAAGGAGCCCCCGGGCTTGGACTTCGCGTCTCCGTAGGGCTGGACCGGCCTAGGATCTAACCGTTTTGTTTTGGGGAACACTGTGAGGTCTTCGTTTTAGAGGGCAAGAACGGAGGGAGTGGGAGAGGAGCTAGGGAAAACGAGAGGGTACGAGGAGGCGGGCTGTGGGTGGGCGAGGAGACCCTCCCAAAGGCTTCCAGTTCCCGAGGACCCTTAGACAGCGTTGTCTAGTGGGGAAAAATAAGGCTTTGCGCAGAGGGAGTCCCTCAAGGTCACCCAGTGTTTGATCGAGGATGTGGCCTTCTGACCCCATCTCTGGTCAAATTAACCTCCTTTCCTCTGTATGTCCCTAGCTGGCTGATTCCACCGAGCTGTGTTTAAGGAAACCGGCCATCCCGGCCTCCTTTTAGCTGCGCGGTAGCCTTTGTCAAAGCGGGATGTGGCCCGGCCTCCGCAGCTCGCCAGGCCCGCGGTAAACGGGTTAGATTTCAGTCTTTTATTCAAATCAGCGGGAAGGCCTTTGCTAGGAGGTAGCCAGAACAGAGAACTGTAAACTAACTCCTTGTCGTGCAAGAGGCTGCTTCTGATAGCTGAGCGTCTTCTTTTAC
The DNA here is from genome assembly GCA_963573935.1 of Arctocebus calabarensis. Classification (NCBI taxonomy): domain Eukaryota; kingdom Metazoa; phylum Chordata; class Mammalia; order Primates; family Lorisidae; genus Arctocebus; species Arctocebus calabarensis. The sequence goes on from CAUYON010075755.1 coordinate 38,950, forward strand.
CTCGTGATCTCACCATTCCAGGTAGGTGTCCTGTCGGAGAATAGCAATATCGAGGAACATGGAAAGTAGCAAGGGCTAGTGGTTACTTTGAGACGTTAATGAAATGCCCATTTAACAGATGGGAAGGGGTATGGAGGGATTCCTTGTATTTAGTAGCGGTTAATAGCTTAATTAAAAACAAAAAGAAAGGCCCAGTTCCTTTGAACTTTCCCACCGGCCACCACTTAACAACATTAAATCAAACTATGAGTTTTACGGAGGTCACTCTAAAACAAATGTTTCAGATTTTTACCCTTAAGTAACCTGCAGTTTCCTAAAGAGTGCAGACCCAATTATAAAGACCCAGACTAAATTTCCCAAATCATGCCTTTGCTTGCAGTCAGAAGTAGTCTTCTGTGGAATCTTATGAACATCAGCCTTCCTCCCATGTTGTGTAGATTGGAGGGAAATTTAAAGCATCTATATAGCGTTCAGCATGCTTTCTCTCTTTTTTTTTATTGTTGGGGATTCATTGAGGGTACAAGAAGCCAGACTACACTGATTGCATTTGTTAGGTTGAGTCCTTCTTACAATGGTGTCTTGCCCCCAAAAGGTGTAGCACACACCAATATCCCATCCCCCCCTCCTTTTCTCTCTCCTCTCTCTCTGCTCTTACTTTGTGTTTGTGTAGAGAGACAGAGTCTCACTTGATCGCCCTCTGTAGAGTGCTGTGGCATCACACAGCTCACAGCAACCTCCAACTCCTGGGTTTAGGCGCCTGCCACAACTCCTATCTATTTTTCTGTTTTTGCAGTTCAGCCAGGCCGGGTTTGAACCTGCCACCTTCGGTATATGGGGCCGGCGCCCTACTTGCTGAGCCACAGGCACCGCTCTGAACATGTTTTCTTAAAAAGTTTTGTGGGTGGTGCCTGTGGCTCAAAGGACTAGGGCGCTGGCCCCATATGCTGGAGGTGGCGGGTTCAAACCCAGCCCTGGCCAAAAACTGCAAAAAAATAAAAATAAAATAAAATAAAATTTTAAAAAAGTTTTGTTGGCTCGGCGCCTGTGGCTCAACGGGCTAAGGCACCAGTCACGTACACCTGAGCTGGCAGGTTCAAATCCAGCCCGGGCCTGCCAAACCACAGTGACGGCCGCAACCAAAAAATGGCCGGGTGTTGTGGCGGGCGCCTGTAGTCCCAGCTGCTTGGGAGGCAGAGGCAGGAGACTCGCTCGAACCCAGGAATTGGAGGTTGCTGTGAGCTGTGATGCCACGGCCCTCTACCCAGGGCGACAGCTTGAGGCTCGTCTCAAAAAAAAAAAAAAAGTTTTGTTAGGGGCTCGGCACCTGTGGCTCAACGGGCTAAGGCACCAGCCACGTACACCTGAGCTGGCGGGTTCAAATCCAGCCCAGGCCCGCCAAACTACAATAATGGCTGTCACCAAAAAATGACATGGGCGTTGTGGCGGGCGCCTATAGTCCCAGCTACGTGGGTGGCGGAGGCAAGAGACTCACTTAAGCCCAGGAATTAGAGGTTGCTGTGAGCTGTGATGCCACAGCACTCTACCGAGGGTGACAACTTGAGATTCTGTCTCAAAAAATAAAAATAAATTTAAAAGGTTAGGGCTTGGCGCCTGTGGTTCACGCAGCTAAGGCGCCACATACACCTGAGCTGACAGATTAGAATCCAACCCGGCCCACCAAACAACAATGACAACTGCAACCAAAAAATAGCTGGGCGTTGTGGCAGGCGCCGTTAGTCCCAGCTACTTGGAAGGTGGAGGCAGGAGAATCACTTGAGCCCAGGAGTTAGAGGTTGCTGTGAGCTGTGATGGTATAGCACTCTACACAGGGCGACAGCTTGAGGCTCTTGTCTCAAAAAAAGATTTTTTTTTTTTTTTTGTTAGACACAAGGTAGTAGAGGGTTTATCAGTTAATGACTTGATAAAGTTAACCCCTTGTTTTCTGTAGGGTTTCTCTTAGAAACCTACTTCATACCACAAGAAATGAATCCTTAGCTCTGAGCCTGTGGCTCAAGTGGCTAAGGTGCCAGCCACATACACCTGAGCTGGCAGGTTCGAATCCAGCCCGGGCCACCAAACAACAATGACAGCTGCAACAACAACAAAAAAATAGTCGGGCATTGTGGTGGGCACCTGTAGTCCCAGCTACTTGGGAGGCAGAGGCAGGAGAATTGCTTGAGCCCAGGAATTGGAGGTTGCTGTGAGCTGTGATGTCAGAGCACTCTACCGAGGGTGACAACTTAAGGCTCTGTCTCAAAAAAAAAAGAAAAAAAGAAATGAATCCTAAAATGTATCATGAAATAAATGGGCTAAAAAGTATGCCTTTAAAAATTTTAGTAAAATAAAAGTTGACATTAAAACTACATCATAGGGCAGCGCCTGCGGCTTAGTGAGTGGGGCGCGAGCCCCATATACCAAGGGTGGCAGGTTCAAACCTGGCCCTGGCAAAATTGCAGTAAAAAAAATAGCTGGGTGTTGTGGCAGGTGCCTATGGTCCTAACTACTTGGAAGGCTGAGGCAAGAGAATCGCTTAAGCCCAAGAGCTAGAGGTTGCTGTGAGCTGTGACGTCCCAGTACTCTACTGAGGGCAAGAAAGTGTGACTATCTCTTAAAAAAAAAAAAAATAATTATATATATATATAATGGGTTTTTTTGAGACAAAGTCTCACTTTGTAACCCTCCTTAAAGTGCTGTGGCGCCATAGCTCACAGCAACCTCAAACTCTTGGGTCAAGCGATTCTCTTGCCTCAGCCTTCCAAATAGCTGGGACCACAGGTGCCTGCCATATAATGCCTGGCTGTTTTTTAACAGACAAGCTCTTGTTCTTGCTCAGGCTGTTCTCGAACCCATAAACTCAGGCAATTCACCACCTGGGCCTCCTAGAGTGCTAGGAGTACAGGCATGAGCCCACTGCCCCCGACTTTTGACAGAGCCTCAAGCTGTCCTCCTGGGTAGAGTGCCTTGGCATCATAGCTCACAGCAACCTCTTGGGCTCTAGCAATTCTCTTGCCTCAACCTCCCCAGTAGCTGGGACTACAGGCGCCTGCAATAGTTGCACTTGTCATTGTTGTTTTAGCTGGCCTGGGTTAGGTTTGAACCCAAGAGCCTGGATATATGTGGCTGGCACCCTACCCACTGAACTGCGGGTGCCACCCAATTTCCAGTGATGTTAATGTTGCTGGTCTGGGACCAGACTTTGATTATTATTATTATTTTTTTTTTTTAAAGACACAGAGTCTTATTTTTTCGCCCTTGGTAGAGTGCCATGGCGTCACAGCTCACAGCAACCTCCAGCTCATAGGCTTAGGCGATTCTGCTGCCTCAGCCTCCTAAGTAGCTGGGACTACAGGTGCCCCCCCCAACACCCGGGTATTTTTTGTTGCGGTTTGGCTGGGGCTGGGTTTGAACCTGCTACCCTTGGTATATGGGGCCAGTGCCCTACTCACCGAGTCACAGGCGCTGCCCAGGGACCAGACTTTGAAAACCACTGATATGCTCTATAAAATTAAATATAATATCCAGAAATAGAATTTTTTTTAATTTAACATTACTTGGGGACACCTTTCCATGTCAGTACACAAAGGTCTAGGCACTTTTTTTTTGAGACAGAGTTTTATTTTGTTGCCCAGAGTAAAGTGCCATGGCATCATAGTTCACAGCAACCTTGAACTCTTGGGCTCAAGCCATTTTCTTCCCTTGGTTTTTCATTTTTAGTAAAGACAGGGTCTTGCTCTTGCACAGCCTGGTCTCAAATTCATGAGCTTAAGCAATCCACCTGTCTCAGCTTCCCATAGTTCTAGGATTATAGGGGTGAACCACCATGCTCAGCCAGGCACATTACATTTAATTACCAGTCTCCCATAGGTGGCCTTTTAGTTTTTCCAGTTTTTTACTTCATAAGCAGTATTTCAGTGACCATTCTTGCACCATACAACATATTTCCACTTTATGTTTTTTTCTTTGTTTTATCCTGAAGACAGAGTCTCGAGGTGTTGCCCTGGATAAAGTGCCGTAGCATCACAGCTCACAGCAACCTCAAACTCTTGGGCTTAAGCAATTCTCTTGCCTCAGCCTCCCAAGTAGCTGCGACTACAGGCGCCCACCACAAGGCCTGGCTGTTTTTTTGTTGCAGTCATCATTGTTGTTTTAGCTGACGCAGACCAGGTTCGAACCCGCCAGCCTCAGTGTATGTGGCTGGCACCCTACCCACTGAGCTATGGGTGCTACCACACTTTATGATGTTTTGATAGGGTTAAATTCTTGGAGATAAAATGAACCAGTTAGATAAAACGGTATTATTCTCATTTTATAATTTGATATATACTGCCAAATTGCACTTTAGGGAAGTTGTATCAGTTTATACTCAAAGCAACAGACAATGTCTATTTTCCCACATGCTTAATAATACCGCTTATCATAATTTTATCTTTGGCAGTTTGATGGTTAAATACTGGTCTAATTTTATCTTTCTTTGGTGGCGAGGTTGATCATCCTTTGTTTTGCCTTTTGGTATTCCTTTCTTAATGTTTTCCCTTTTCTAAAATGATTAAAATATTTGCACATGTTTTCTGTCAGGATGTTTTGGTTTCACTATTTGTTTCTATTTCGATGTAAGAAGAAAGAATTCCAGCTTACCCACAACTGCTGATGGCTAGTTACCAACACCATTTAGTAAATGACCCTTTCTTCCCTTCTCCTATGGAGTTCCTCTATTTATAACCAGAAAAGTCATGGGCGGCATCTGTGGCTCAAAGGAATATGGCACCGGCCCCATATGCCAGAGCTGGTGGGTTTAAACTCAGCCCTGACCAAAAATTGCAAAAACAAAAAAAAAGTCATAACACAGGGATTGTGAGTTGAGCTGTTTAGTTGGTGGTCATCCTTCAGTGAAAGTTTTGAAAATACCCCAAGCTCAGGCCAGGTGCTGCAGCTCATGCCTATAATCCTAGCACTCTGGGAGGCCATGACGGGCGGATTGCCTGAGCACACAGGTTCAAGACCAGTCTGAGCCAGATCAAGACCCCATCTCTAAAAACAGCTGGGCATTGTGGCTGGCACTTGTAGTCCCAGCTCTTTGGGAAGCTGAGGCAAGAGAATGATTGAGGCCATGAGTTTGAGGTTGCTGTGAGCTATGACACCACCGTACTCTACCGAGGGCAACAAACTGAGATTCTGTCTCAAAAAAAAAAAAAAAAAAGAAAAGAAAATAGCTCCAACTTTATTTTTTTATTTATTTATTTTTGAGACAGAGCCTCAAGCTGTCACCCTGGATAGAGTCCTGTGGTATCACAGCTCACAGCAACCTCCAATACCTGGGCTCGAGCGAGTCTCTTGCCTCTGCTTCCCAAGTAGCTGGGACTACAGGCGCCCGCCACAATGCCAGGCGGTTTTTTGGTTGCAGCAGTCATTGTTGTTTGGCGGGCCCGGGCTGGATTTGAACCCGCCAGCTCAGGTGTATGTGGCTGGTGCCTTAGCCCGTTGAGCCACAGGCGCCGAGCCACTTCCAACTTTCTTTAGAGACAGAGTTTCACTTTGTCGCCTTTGGTAGAGTGCCGTGGCATCACATCTCACAGCAACCTCAAACTCTTGGGCTTAGGTGATTCTCTTGCCTCAGCCTCCCAAGTAGCTTGGATGACAGGCGCCCGCCACAGTGCCCAGCTACTTTTTTGTTGCAGTTTGGCTGGGGTTTGAACCTTCCACTCTCAGTACATGGGGCCAGTGCCCTACTCACTGAGCCATAGGCACCACCCCCAAGCTCCAACGTTCAAAGTCTTAAAATTAATTCAGTATACAATGTACCATGATCTGAATAGAGCAGGAATGAAAAACATTAAACTCTATTGGGTCAGAGAGTAGACTGCATTCTCTTCCTCTGCTAAGTATTTCAGGAAGTAGCAACCAATATAGAGCCATACTTCCAAAAGCTTCTCTTAAATAGCAAGGTTTTTCCACCATCTTTGCTATTGCTGTGTTGGGTAAGACATGAATAAAAATTTATAGTTCTTGCAGGGCGAGGTGGCTCACACCTGTGATCCCAGCAGTCTGGGAGGCTGAGGCAAGCAAATAGCCTAAGCTGATGAGACCAGACTGAGCAAGAGTGAGACCTCATCTCTAAAAATAGCCAGGCTTTGTGGCAGGTGCCTATAGTCCGAGCTACTCAGGAGGCTGAGGCAGAAGAATTGCTTGAGCCCAAGAGTCTAGAGGTTGCTGTGAGGAATGACACCACAGCACTCTACCAGGGGTGACAAATGCAATGACTTCAAACTTTTTAATGAATAAAAAGCAAAGCAAAAACTTATTTTAAAATTGCATCCTAACCAATTTATTGTTGCTTTTCTTTTTTTTTTTCAAAGATTGGAATCATGGCAGGTCCAGAAAGTGATGCCCAATTCCAGTTCACTGGTATTAAAAAATATTTCAACTCTTATACTCTCACGGGTAGAATGAATGTAAGTATTAATGACACCATTAAGCATTTATATTTTAGAAAAATACAGATGTGACAGTATTCTTGGT